>BTHU01000019.1:28779086-29026586 GCA_036184795.1 Tokudaia tokunoshimensis | reverse complement strand
AGTTGTTCTAGGATTATGTTTTATAATCCAGCCACCTTTGCTCGACACACTTAATATGCTGACTTTCTGGAAACTACATTACCTCTTTCAGGAGACTAGATAGTATATAATATCCCGAAGTTGGAAATTCCAAAGTCATCCTCTTGAACCCTGAAATAGTAAATTTTACTTCCAGATGTGCCCAGTTTGGGAGAAAAGATCTCAAGTCCCAAGAGAAGTGAGTCAATGGATAATGATGATGATGATGATGACGATGATACCAGAGATATAACAATCTAATGTCTTTATAATGAATATAAATGCTATTTTCATTCCTGATTTAACATTTTTCATAAATATTTCATTGGATCTGAACAAATATACCTTATAAATTTCTATTAATTCCAATACATCTAACTTTTATTTCTCTTGTTTTCAATGTATGACATAGTAACCTATATTTTAATGTCAATATTTTATGCCATTATGTATTACTTTGACTATTTTTTATCTTACAATAAATGTAATTCTTTGGGTTTTATTAATATAAGTTGAGTATCCTTTATTTGAAATGTGTGGAAACAGGAGCATTTGGGATACTGAATGGTTTTAGATTTTAAATAGTTTCATAATCCATGACATATATTTGGGATAATATCAAAGTGTGAGTATAAATGCATCTTTGTCTCACTTATTATATGTATACCCCAAAGCTAATTTTCTATAATATTTTTGTGACAGTGCTTTATTTTGGGTAAGAATGTCCATAGAGGGTCGGCTGTGGAATTTTCCATGTGTGAAGTCCCACTGGTATTCAAATGCTCCATTTTAGTTTGTGAGCTTTTAGATTAGAGATGCTCAAGTTGCAATTTTTTCATTTTTTGGAGGACTGATGATCCCTTTGGGTCTCACGAGCTAGCATTAATTATTATTATTATTATTATTATTATTATTATTATTAGCATTACTTTATATTAGGTTTGTGTGCATGCATGTTGATGAATGTTTGCTTAGGGTTGTACAAGACTAAAGTTGATATTTAGTATCTCTCACTACCACTCTTTACTTCCTATTTATTGAGACAACATCTTATTGAACATTCAGCCAGACAGTTTTGGCTAGCCAAATTAGTCATCTTCCTCCAGCGACCCAGTTTTTGATTCTCAAGTGCTTAGATTACAGGAAATTATTGTGACTGCCTCTCTTTTCTTTTTTCTTTTCTTTTCTTTTTCTTTTTTGCATGTGTTCTTGGGAGTGTAGTATGTTGCTCAGGCTTGTTGGGTAAGCACTGATCTACTGACCAATCTTTTCAGGTCCAAATAATATGTTCAGTTTATACACTGATATTATTGATATGTCTTATCTAACTACTGATTTACCAGTAGACATTTAGATGCTTTCATTTTTTTTTAATTTAAAATTGCCACATATATGTAACAATGCTAACTAAGAAGCACTTGAGAGGGAGTGAGGGATTATGGGAGTATTTGGAATGTAGTAAGGGAGGGGTAAAATAATATAAATACAGTATTCATATATACATTTCTCAAAAAAAATCAAAAGTTTTAATTTTATCATCTTAACTAGTGGAAGTTACTTGAGCCTGGAAGTAGAGTTTAGTAGATGTGTGCTTGCCCTGAAGAATGATGGTTTTGATTAACTCTCCATCACTTGGCATAATAGAAAAGAAGGTGAATTATTCATTTTGGAAGACACTATATAATGAATGAGTACTTAGATACTTAACATTTGTAGCATTCATGTGCAAAGATAAATATGTAGTTAGACACATTTGACATTCCAAGCCTGAGAGGAATGGGGCATACTAGCTTTTTAAAGAGTTGTTATGCTATGGTGACCAGGTTTGTCATGATGGTTTATAGTAATGTTCTAATCATAGGCTCAGAAGCAAATAGGAAACAAATTTAAGAGAGAACTGGGTATTACACTCTCTTCATTAAAATAATAAAAATACTTTTAAGGTGATGAATAGGATCTGTATAACATTATTTTCAATATTCTGTTTAACTAGCATTTCTGTGGTTACTAAAATTATAATTAATGCATATTGGTCATTTACTACATACTAGATAGTATTGCAAATATATGATATATATTATCTCATACTCCGGATGTTAATTTCATATAACATGAAGGATCCAGCTCATGTTTTAAATTAAAGATATTATAGTAATAAAATGTAGGTAATTGAGCTTCCCAGAACATACCAAAGTATAAATTCCCAGAAATGTTCCTTCACATGAATGTTGCTTTTGCTATGTGAATAGCTAAGTCCCTGGAATAAGAAGTCAAGGTAGCAGTTTACCACCATGTCCAATTTTCATTGTTAGGGTTTTCTTAACTAAATTGGCACTAAAGATTTTGTATTATTATCATATAGATGTGACCTTATGTTTTTTTATTTAATAAAACCACCTAAACACTACTTAAAAATCAAGTGTGTGTTTTATTTTAAGTTACAGTATTAAGTTGATGAATGTACTTAAAACTAAGCAAGCAAAGTCTAATATGTCTTTAAATTTTCCCCTTAATTTTTAAGATAGTGGTAAAAGAAAAAAAAAACCCTGTGAGGTGTATAATTAAAGAGGAAATTCAATATGATCATTTGCGTACTAAATATATGACATTTCAAATTCCATCTATTGTTCTAACAAGTATCACGGTTACATTTTAACTGAGAATAAAATTGTCTTGTTACATGATAAAGACCAGACTTCTACAGAAACCCTTGACTTCCTTTCTGTACATATTCCCCGTCTCGGTTAAATTTAACTTTCTTTTATTTTTGACCCAGCTTCTAGCTCCCTGTTAATATATGCAAAATTCTGTATTTTGATGGTGTTAATTTTTTATAAAGCATTTTCTCATCATGATTTTTTTCCATGATGACTGTTTTTATCCTTTGAGATCACAGATTATCCTCACCTATCCTTGTATCCTGTCATGACTTTTATATGCAAAAAGTTGGAGTGCTCAAGTTTCAAAACTAATTCATTTATTGATATGTTTACTAATTTATTTTGGATAACCCAATTTAGTCCATGTTTCAAAATAGGATGATTCTCCTGAATCTTGTACCCCTTTGAATGCTATAGTTAGAACTCTGGCCAATTGAGTCCATTTACAGGTCTCATGTTTTATATGGACAGCGTTATTTCTATAAATCTAGTTTTGAATTTGTGTTTAGGCTTTGTCCTAAATATATTTATATTTATTATATACTAATATTTATTTGATAATTTATTGATTGGCCATAAGAGGATATGAGGTAGACAATATTGTGATCTCAAAGGATAAAAACAGTTGTTGAGGAAAAACAATCATAACGAGAAAATGCTTTATAAAAAAATTGACACCATCCAAATACAGAGACTTTTCATGTATGTGTATGCTTTCTGTAGTGGCTATTCCTGGTTGTCAACTTGACTATATCTGGAATCAGCTACAATCCAGAATTGGAAGGCTCACCTATGATCCTAATCTCGAGGCTCAGAGATACAAGTTTCTGACCTGGATCTTGGCATGGAGATCTTGAAGCATAGTGGTTATGAAATCCAGAAGATTAAGACAGGGAGATCTCTGAGTTCAAGGTCATCTGGGATTAAAGGCACGGTGGTGTACACCTTTAATCTGGGCCACACCCTCTGCTGGAGACCTATATAAGGACATTGGAAGAAGGAAGACTCACTCACTCTTCTTCACCTACTTGCCTTGTGGGACTGATCAACTGCTAGATCCTTGGACTTCCATCCACAGCTGCTTCTGACCGTTGTTGGGGAGTTGGACTACATAGTGTAAGTCATCAACAAATTCCCTAACTATATAGAGACTACCCATACATTCTGTGACTCTAGAGAACCCTGACTAATACACTTTCTTCATCTACTTCCTAACCCATCTGCCCTCTTCTCAATTATAATGTCAAAATTCAACCAAAATCTTTTATCCCATTTTGTCTGGACCATCAGCACCCCAACCCATAGCCAAGCAGCTGACTAGCATCACAGTCTCTCAACTCTTCTTTCATTTTCTATTAACTACATAGATTTAAATTGGGCTTACATTTCTAATGATAAAATGATTCATGCTTTATGTTTCTCTGAAATATTCTGCAGCCTCTCTTAGCTCTTGAAATAAGTCTAAGTTATCTGACAAAACTCTTATCCTGTTATAAACCTTGCTGACATTCTGATTTTGTCTGGCAAAGACTCTTCTTCCTTATGTCTTTTCCATGAAAATTGAGCTCCTCCTGTCTCTTACAATAACAAGCTTATTTCTACTCTGGAACACTGTATTCTTTTTTATTCAGATACTCTTACCACACGGAGAGCTCACATCACTTCGTCTTCAGATAAGTGATACCTGATTTCTACTTAAATATCATCTACACAGAGAAATCATATCTGACCTGATGTTTAACAATCACTCAGAAAATGTAAGCAATCATTCTGTTATCTGATTAGAGCTTTGTACAACTTGATATTATTCACAATTGTTCAAGCTCTTTATACAGTTTCATCAGTTTTAAAAGTTCAAATAAAAAAATTCTTAAAATAGCCAGGCGTGGTAGTATCCATCTTTAATCCCATCACTCAGGAGGCAGAGGCAGATAGATGTGTAAGTTCAAGGCTAGTCTGGTCTACAGAGCTAGTTTCAGGACAGCCAAAAGCACATAGAGAAACCCTATCTCAAAAAAGCATTTTCTTTTTGCATTCATTTAGTGTGTGTGTGTGATTTGTGATTTGATAGGGTTCAGAGGACTACTTGCAGAAGTAGATTTTCTCCTTCTACCATATGGTTCCAAAGATTGTCAAGCTTGACAGTAAGTATCTTTACCTTCTGAGCCATCTCACTAGCCAAATATTTTGTTTTTAAGACAAGAATAGGTCTTGTAATTATCTTTAAAACTTAGTGTTTTTGATATATTATTCTTTAGAATATTATAATAATATCAAATCTTAAATTTTGCTCAGTCTTAATGGAAAGATTAGCGTTTCTCTGAGTGTATGTGGTCTTCAGCTTAGGAGGCTTCCACTCACAATTTTCCAACTTCACGCAGGTATAAGAGCAACAGGAATTCAATGGAAACTGCACTTGCAATTTTATAGATTGTTCTGTGGCCAGCCTCATGCTATGAGGCTGTATTATTTGCAATAGTATAGGCAATGACTGTAAGTCTTAGATCCCTATCAGCTGTGTACTTAAGTAGTTAAATCACATAAAATAGACTTGGTCTTATTTTGTCACAACCATGTACTCATGCTTGTGTTCTGAGTACATTTAAGGGTGATTCAGCTGAGACATGCTGCTCATTGGTAGGTAGGAGATACAGGAAATGTAAACACATTTTCTGTTTGTGATACATTCAGCTGGTAGTGGTTTTGTTAGGATTTAGCTATCCTGTATTTCCTGAGGCATCTCTAATGTGCTACAGTTTACAAGATTATTCTCTTCCTGAACTAATTAATGCTTATTAGGCTCAAAACTAAGATTCATAATAAGTTGTTTGAGAAGAGCCTGTCTGGTTCCCCACATTCTCTTTGATCATTTCTGACACTGTGCTGGCTTCTAGTGATGTGTACTCCACTGCAGGATAGTTACTCCTTCTCTATCTTCTGTTTTTCCTCTCTACTTTTAGCTCCTTCCACATATAGTCTTGTTTTTTGTTTTTTTGTTTTTTTTAAACAAATACCTTAAATCTTTGGAGAATTTGACGTAGAATGGTATAATAATGGCCTTTGGCTATTTGTCTTAATTGGTGGACTTGAAGGGGCTGAGCAATGTAGATTGAAGACATTAGTAGGAGTAAAATGCTTATTAAAAAAATAGTTCTTTGTGAGTGCCTAACTGTTAGGAACTGTGGGCTAAAGCATCTCAGAATCAACAGGCATGCTGATACTCAGCACAGATGGCCACAGGTCAAGAGTCCTCAACATTTGGGCGTTGTAGCCCTAAGGACTTAAAGAAGTTGGCATGGTTTTATATTAAAGTTCTTTCTGTTTTCATTTTGTATTTAGTTAAAGAACAGAAGGTGAAGAAGTTATAATTATAAAAAAGGGGATTTTAATTTAAAATGCCCTTTCAACTGATAGCTTATAATTTATAATTTTGATGTGATATATTTGAACCCTTTTCTCATAGGTTCATAAGACAAGTCTGAAAAGGTAGCTCACTATCAAAGAACACTTGGTGCTCTGGAAGAGAATTCAAGTTTTTTTTTCTGCTTTCTAAATTTTATTTTTTTTATTTTTCTATTTTTATTTACATTCAAAATCATTTCCCCTTTCCCGTTTCCTCCCTCCCCAAAAGTCCCATGAGCCCCCTTCCCTCCCTCTTTTCCCCATTCAACCCCCTCTCGCTTCTCTGTCTCAGGATTCCCCTACATCCAGTCTTTCCAAGAGAATTAAAGTTTTATTTCAGTATCTACATTGTGGTATCAACTGTCTAAAACTCCAATTTTAGTGCATTTGTCATCCTCTTCTGGCCCCTGAGGGTATCAGGCATGTATGTGCTACACATATAAATCTATAGAAAAAAAACCCTCATACACATAAAATAAAATGATTTTTAAAGATAAAGAGTTAGTGATACTGAGCCTTGCCAACCATTACTGTTGACAAAGCTTATGTATAACTAACACCACATTGTCTCCAATATTTTAAAATTATGAAAAAATAGGAAAATGTCTGCAGATCCCATCATGTAATGAGGAAGAAGGTCAAGGCTGCATATAGAAGACAATTCTTTTTATAACTGATGAGAGATGAACACACATAGCTGTAAAAATGTGTATTCATCTGACACAACTTTCATTTTTTTATATTTATATACTTGCTGTCTGTAGAGCTCTTTCATTTCCCCTCCCTCTCGTTTTCGTGCTATTATCCACTTTTAGATAATATCAGCTTCAAGGGACCCTGGCAGTGCAGCCATAATAAAGGCAGAATCTCAAATGAAAGCCTACTTTAACAGCCCATGTAGCCGTTTTCAATCCCTACTAGCGCTTAACTCCATTTGGAACTTCTAAATTGTACAATGACAAAGTTTGTGAAAAAGATACTTGAATGGAAGACACTGTAAAAGAAAGAACTAAAGACATGATAGAACACATTAAACAGGACCATCAATTCCTTTAGTACCACATTCTGTTTAATCAGGGGCTGGAGAGAAAATTGATCTCTCCCTTAAACTTTCTAGCATGTTTTAGAAAAACTTGTCTATTGTAGGCTCACACTGTAAAAGGGCCTGCTGCTGTTTGAGAGCTAAAGCATGCTCTTCAACACTTAGAGATGCATTTCTTTTTCTTTTTTCTTTTTTTTTTCAGCTTCTGAAATGGGCATTTAATTGCATTATTTTTTTTCTTTTTTTCCTTTATTTTACTATTTTTCTATTTACAGTTCAAACGCTAACACCTTTCCCGGTTTCCCCCCTCCCCGAAAACTCCCAACCCCTCCTCCCACCCCTTGCTTCCAAGTATATGACCCTCCACCCAACCCAATCCCCCCTCCCTCCCGCCTCAATTTCCCTTTGTTGGGGCATCTAGTGAGCCTTCACCAGACCAAGGACCACTTCTCCCACTGATGCCCGATGAGGCATTCCTCTGCCACATTTTTGGATGGAACCATGTGTATCCCTTGGTTGATGGTTTAGTCCCTGGGAGTCCTGGGGCATCTGGGTAGCCGCCATCGTTGTTCTTCCCATGGGGCTGTAAACCACTTCAGCTCCTATGGACTGCCCTGCAAATAACTCCTCCATTGGGAACCCCATGCCCAGTCCAATAGTTGGCTGCTAGCATCTGCCTCTGTATGTGTAAGCCGCCCCCCGCCCGCCCCCCCTCCCCGTCTCCTCGGGACAACCATGACATGCTACTTTAGGTATGCACTTCTTGTCACCCAAAGACTGCCCTGCCTGGGGATTCATCCAATAAACAGTCACCAAACCCCGAAACTATTATGGACGACAAGAAGTACATTTGTTTTTCTAAGTTTAGCACAGTACTGGGGACTCTGCAGGAGAGGATTATGGTTCTAAGGGAACAAATCTGTTTTCCATTTGTGTTCTTTTTATTATCATATGCTGCTTGTGATCTGCAGTACTTCACTTGCAGCCTAGATTGTTGTCCTTTATTGTGTTCAATTCCAAGTGGCCATTAGGTAGTATTCTGGGACAAATGGAGGACAAGATTGAGTCTATATTTTATATAGATAGCACCACTATTCATCTTGAAGGCATATATTTTTGAAAGATAATTTTAATGAGGTGCTATGTTGACTTGAGTTCATTGAATTATGGCAAAGAAGACACTTTTGATGACAGGATAGGAGCTGCAGAGTTGTGTGACAGTATGAGGTTCAGATTGAGACAGCAGTCATTCAAGTAAAAATGAAAGATGAAGAAAAGAAAGGAGAAGAGCTGAAATACCAAAGACAGGGGTGTTAATATGATTTGAAGCAAAAAATACATATCTCAAATCTAATTGGGAATAGAGTTTAGAGACTACAAGATTATTTCTAAGTGGTACTCAAACCAGTTTACTGCTTGTGTTTTGGAAATTAGAAAGAATATATGTGTCTATGCATATATCAATATATGAGTATGTGTATAGGTGAGTGCTGGGGTCTACAGAATCCAGAAGAGGGTTTTGTATCCTCTGGGGCTAGAGATATACCTGATATGGGTTCTTGGACCTGGAAAATCTATAAATACATTTAAATGATAAGCAATCTCTGTACCTGTGAAGATTTTTAAAAATAATTTTTATGTTGAACTACCATTTCCTTGAGCTGATGGCTGCTAATGATTATGATTATTGAGGTAGGTCTTTTCCTTCAAGATTAGGAAATTGGTGATTGACAGGAAAATGTGATTGTCACTTTAGGACTTCCTGCTTACCCTGCCCAACCTCTTTAGAAAGCATGCTAACAGCAGACATCTTTTCTTTGCTTGTTTCTCCTCCTCTTTCCATAGGTCTGTAACCTGTACCATGATCTTTTGTTTCTCTTTTTTCTTTTTATTCCCTGCATATTTTCCCACTTGTATTTATATTACCTACCTCATCTCTTGTCATCATCTCTGACACCTAATGGAACTAGGATCAATAAGTAAGCTATGATGTGTAGTAATTGTTTCAGCTTTAATGGAGAAGATGCTCATAGATTATCCTCATAGACATTTATTGAACATGTTCTTTGCAGCAAAGGAGATTGTCTTGGTACTGAAAACACAAGGATGAATAACATACATTTTAAAATGATTTTTTGAGATTATAATATAATTATATTATCCCCCCTTTTCCTCCTCCAAGCCATCCCTTACCCTCTCCTTACTCTCTTTCAAATTCATGGCCTTTTTTCTTTGATTGTGTGTGTGTGTGTGTGTGTGTGTGTGTGTATACATGTATATATATATATATATATATGTATTCACATATATATGCTTATGTGTTTGCATATCTCCTTAAATATACAGCTATAACTTGCCACTTTGTATAATATATACTATATATATTTACATATGCAAATATGCATATATATATTTTGCTGGATGACCCATTTAATATTAGGTAGCCAATTGGTGTGCTTTTCTCTGGGGAAGGCAATTTCTTCTATTCTCATCATTTCTTAGTTCCCTGCAGTTCCTTGTCTAGGTTTGAGGACACCTGAATTTTCCCCTTCTGGATTATCATGTCTACTGGTACTGTCTTTGTATAGGTTGTGTCTATGTCAGCCATGTTGCTAAGTATTCATGGGTATTGACTCTTTGAAATTCCTAGGAGACATAATCTTACAATAAGTTCCCCTTCTTTGTCTTTTACAATTTTTCTGTCTCCTACAGAAAAAGGATCCCTGAGCCTTAGGTATAGGGCTTGTGTTGTAGATGTATGAGTAGTGGCTGACTTTCACTATGCTGTGTGTTGATTGGTTGTAGTTTTCTATAAATTATATATATATATATATATATATATATATATTATATATATATATATATATAATATATATATATATATATATATTATATATATATATATATATATATATATATATATATATATATATATGAGAAAAGGAGGTTTCCTTAATGAGGGGTTAAGAACTATACTTATTTCTGTGCATACAGATAGTTAGAACATAGCTATGAATTATTCTAGTTTAGTAAAATAGCTTTTATAGGTTCTTCTCAAAGATCCATGACTTTACTAACTTCGGATAGTTTACTAGGTTTCCTGTACCAGGCATAATTTTCCTCTTGTTGATCAGGACTTAAGTCCAAGTAGGGAGCTGTTGTTTACTACCAGGTTATGAGTACCACTATTGTACCTGTAGGTACATGACATGGTGATTATTGTTATAATTCACAAGGGTCATAGCTGTGTAAGATGATTGATTTTCCCCTTGTTTTTGAAGCTCGCATGGTACCTCTAGTACCATGAAAGCTAGTTATCAGGGAAAAGGTTTTCATGTCAGGTCCAGCTTGGGTCCTCTGGGTCCTTTTTCTCATGTGAAAAGTATCTTTAGCAATGTGGACTGACCTTCTATCTCTGGGAGGCAACCGGAAGTAACAACAATATCCTATAATCGTTTGAAGGACCCTTGAAAAATTCTGACCAACAACTCAAAAGAAGTTTTCTCAAATCTGTTTTTGGGGTGTTTGATAGATACTTGATAGCTCTTGTGGGAGCACTGTCAGCACAAATGGAAAATTTTATTTAAACTATATATTTATTTGTATATCCAGACTTAAGTGTATTGTAGAATTTTTAGGTAAGTAAATAATCACATGATTCCTTATAAATTTTCAGATATCCTTACTGGTATTTACCCTCCTCCTTCCTTTATCTGTGTACATTTTTCATCCTCATTGAACTCTGAATATACTTTATGAATTGGACCAGGAAATTAATAGCTATTATACACTGATACACTGTAGGGTGAAAAAGAAAAGTTCAAATGAAATACCAGGTAAAGTCTGGATGATTATAGAACCATCAGTGAACCAATAGAATTTACAAACAAAAAACAAAAGAAATCATAAAAACAATGAAAACTCAAAAAAAACCCCTCAAGTATTAGTAGGCGTTATATATCAGTGAATGAAGGAAACAGAGATGGACTTCTTAAGTGATACATCTTGACTCTTGCTTTATGGGAGATAGAGTATTTATATAAATATACAGATGCAAAGGACCATAGCATATTAAGTAAATAATTGGATTGTTTGAACTAGAGTACATATATAAAGTTATGGCAATAGGTAGATTAAAAAACTAATAAGAGTCTAAGTTATGAATGGCTGAAAAATTCAGACATCTCCTGAAAGTCAAGGACAAACAGTGTAGGTCACTAATGGAATAGGATTAGGATTGCATACAAAACTATGACATTGGCTGGAGAACATAACATTCATTTAAAAAATAAGAGTTCTTTTTTAATCACATAACCATGCTATAGGTTAAAAAAGAGAAACTGAAAATTTACAATAACTGTCAGAGAAGGTGAAATGGTTGCTTTCTTATGTAAGTAGAGTGAAATCTTGGAAAAACAATAACTTTGATGGAGAACTCAAGGGATGAATTTGGGGATATGTTTATAAGACTTGGCATGTGTTTTACATGTGCTTTCTCTGTGTAGTAGGTAGAGGGTGAATAGCAGAAGGTCAAGAAGGAGGTGGCATTAAACAATCAGTAAGGAGAGCAGAGACTTATTGTAGCTCTGGCAGAAAATGGAAGGACGATCTGACTTGAAATCATTATAATAATTGCGAGACACATTAAAAGTGCAGATGAGGCTAGAAACGACCACTGATTTACATTAGGAACTGTCTGTGCATATGGGCTGCATTTTATAGTAACATTATCCTTGATCTTGATTTAGAGAAGCTAACAGTTGGACTCATTAAGGCTTTGATTTTGCCATGTGTACTCAATGAAATAAAAATATAGGAAGACATATAAAGATGCTGTCAAGAGACTGGAGGGAGCTCTGCCCACTGAAATCTAACCCAGATGTGGCAGAGGTGATGCCGGGAGATGTGGATTGGGAGAACATAGGAGTTTCAGGGACTGGTAATCGTGATATGATGAAGAACAGGTGTGGTGAGAAGAAGTGACTGAGATGTGCTTGTGAAAAGCTGGTTGTATAGACTTGTAATTTCATAAATGTGGGATTGCTGTGGCTTTCCCTGGGTTAAATAGATGGACCTTAAGATCACTGAGTTTGTGAGGCTCAAGGAAGTATTTACTTTACTCATGGACTTCAAGGGAAGGTCATTTAAAACCTAGGACATAAAATGTTATAAAATCATAGAAGTCTTCATAAAACTAAGAAATACCAAGAGCATCAATTGATAATTATTTTTAGTTATGTGATTTTCAGTTTCTTTCTACTATTCTATTTTTGATGTTTAGTGATAAATATAAATTTCTTAAAATTTGAATAATACCTATGCATATTTCTGTACTGTATCTACGTAGTAGCTTATTTTTTTTTTTTAAACACATGCACATTGTGATTTGGTGTAAGAAATTTAGAAAATGGAGATATTTTGATAGGAATGAGAGGAGAACAGAAGGCAGTTTTGTGTTTTCTCTTTTAATTGGATTGAGACAATGACTTGCTTTTCTTCTTTGGAGTATAGATTTGCTATAGGAAATAGTGGATACATATACATCATCAGGAAATACAAAGGACAGTGTAGGAATGATTTTACAATTTGAACCTAGTCAGTTGCAAAGAAAGTTAAAAAATCACAGCAGACAGAATCTGAGTCATAGCTAACAGTAATTGAGTTAAAGAATTCCAAGTAGAAATTCCAGTGCTTCACATTGGATTCTTCACCATTGGTGAATGCTGGCCTTGGAAGGATGGAATTAAGAGAAGGATAATATTTTCAGGCACCAGCATGGAGGCTTTCACCAAGCATCACCATTATCTCAAACTAATGGAGTCTAAACTTCCAGTTCTCTGTTGTTAACATGTCTGCCTTTGATTCTCTTTCTATGACTTTATCCTCTTTCCTCTTCATTATCCATAACATGGGGTCATTTTGGTCCCTCTCCATTGTTCCACTTTACTTTATAATTCATTCAATCAGTCTATTAATTTCAACTCTGCTGACTTGCTTTTGAGAATACCTACTGCAAACCGAAAGGTAAAACAGGTGCTGTTGTTACAGTGACAAAGAAAAGGGAAATAAAGAACAATGTAATTTTTGCCCTAGGACAGCAACTACATTAATATTTTACATATTGATCCACTATTAACAATTTCCTATTAGAATTTATTCAGATGTATTTTAAATATGAATACATATTTGCTTATATACATTATTTAAGTCAGAGGTGTCACAAAGTTTCTAAGTGATACATTCAGGTATTATATTTATAATATATACTAGACATATTAGACATCAAGATTCTAAGTATTAAGTATTAATTGTATGGTAATACAATTTGGTTCAATGATATGATTTAAAGGATTCATTTAATAATTTTGAATTTCAAATAAAATTATAAATATTTTTGAAAATCACTTGTGTTATATTGGAATTGCAGATAACATATTGAATTTAAATTTTATTAAAGCAGGTTAATATAGAAGAACAATTTTTTTTTAATTTTATTTATTTATTTTTTTAAATTTACATTCCAAATCATTTCCCCTTTCCTGTTTCCTCCCTCCCCGAAAGTTCATAAGCCCCCTTCCCTCCCTCTTTTCTCCATTCAACCCCCTCTCGTTTCTCTGTCCTGACGTTCCCCTACATCCAGTCTTTCCAGGACCAGGGGTCTCTCCTTCCAACTATTCTCAAGAGTAAAAGAACCTCTGGGGGAATCAGTATCCCGGACCTCAAGCTGTACTACAGAGCAATAGTGTTAAAAACCGCATGGTATTGGTACAGTAACAGACATGTAGATCAATGGAACAGAATTGAAGACCCAGAAATGAATCCACACTCCTATGGTCACTTGATCTTTGACAAAGGAGCTAAAACCATCCAGTGGAAAAAGATAGCCTTTTCAACAAATTGTGCTGGCTCAGCTGGAGGTCAACATGCAGAAGAATGCAAATTGACCCATTCTTATCTCCTTGCACTAAGCTCAATTCTAAGTGGATCAAGGATCTCCACATAAAACCAGACACACTGAAACTAATAGAAGGGAAACTAGGGAAGAACCTTGAACATATGAGCACAGGGGAGAATTTCCTGAACAGAACTCCAATAGTTTATGCTCTAAGTTCAAGAATAGACAAATGGGACCTCATTAAATTACAAAGTTTTTGCAAGGCAAAAGACACTGTCAAAAAGACAAAGCAGCAACCAACTCACCGGGAAATGATCTTTACCAACCTTACATCTGACAGAGGGCTAATATCCAATATATACAAAGAACTCAAGAAGTTAAACTCCAGAGAGGCAAGTAACCCTATTAAAAAATGTGGTACAGAGCTAAACAAAGAGTTCTCACCTGAAGGATATCTAATGGCTGAGAAGCACCTAAAGAGATGTTCATCATCCTTAGTCATTAGGGAAATGCAAATCAAAACAACCCTGAGATTCCATCTCGCACCAATCAGGATGGCTAAGATCAAAAACACAGGAGACAGCAGTTGTTGGCGAGGATGTGGAGAAAGAGGAACACTCCTCCACTGCTGGTGGAATTGCAAGCTGGTACAACCACTCTGGAAAGCAGTCTGGCGGTTCCTCAGAAAACTGGGCATGATACTCCCAGAGGATCCAGCTATACCACTCCTGGGCATATACCCAGAGGCTTTACCTGCATGCAGTAAGGACACATGCTCCACTATGTTCATAGCAGCCTTATTTATAATAACCAGAAGCTGGAAAGAACCCAGATGTCCCTCAACGGAGGAATGGATTCAGAAGATGTGGTATATCTACACAATGGAATACTACTCTGCAATTAAAAACACTGAATTCATGAAATTCCTAGGCAAATGGTCAGAACTGGAAAATATCATCCTTAGTGAGGTAACCCAATCACAAAAGAACACACATGGTATGCAGTCACTGATAAGGGGATACTAACCCAGAATCTCGGAATACCCTAGACACAATTCGCATATCAATAGATTTCTAAGAAGAACAATTTTATAACATCTGTTCATTACCTAGACCTATTAGCAAGAGCAATTAGCCAAGTCAAAAAAGGCCATTGAATCTAGAAAAGATGTCAAATAATTTGCAGATGATTCTGTTTATAAAAATTCTCAGTTCCCTTAAAGAATTTGTACAAGTGACCATATTAACTTAATATTAAGTTCTAGATTATAAAATAACATGAAACAAAACTGGTATTTTTAAACCCAAATAACCAAACTACAAAGAGCAAATCAGTGTCATTTGTGATAGCTTAAAACTACTTAAGAATAAACTTAACCAAGATGGTAAATAATTTACATACAAAACATTTATTAAAGAAATACAACCAAATAAATGGAAAAATATAATTATATCCATTGGGAATGAACAGATTGCTATCGTCAAACTACTCAAAGAAATATACAAATCATTCCAATTCTTGTCAATACTCCAAACCATACTCTTTTTTTCTTATAGAAACACAATTTTAAAACTTATATGAAACCATAAGTGATCCTGAATAGCCAAGCAAATACTGTGGAAAAATAAAGTTGAAGGTATCATTCTTCCTAATTTAGATTTATATTACAAAGTTATTAGAATAAACAGTCTGCTACTGGCATAAGAATGAAACACTGACAAATAGAAAAGAATAGAAGTCCATAAGTATGCCTACATACTTATACATGATTTTTACCCAAGACACTGAGGAGATGCAATAGAGAAAATATAGGCTATTAAATAAATGGTGCTGAGAAAGCTGGACACTTGCATGAAAAAAGTGACTTTAAATATTTGTTTCATACCATATACAGATAAACAATGCAAAATGAATACAAGGCTTAAAGTGAAAAACCTGAAACTATGTAAGTTTCAATACAAGAAGCAATTTAAAATTAAAAATTAAAAATGCCCCATCAAACAAGAAAACTCCTCCACCATAAAGGAAGCTGTTAACAGAATGACAAGGTAACCTATAAAAATTAATATCCAATTTTATAACAAATATATAGACTAAGGCAGTGAAAATAATTTGATTATTAAACAGGCAAAGAATCAGAATAGATATTTATCCATTTATGTGAAAAATATCTTTGCATCATTGTTCATTGGAGAAATATAAACAAACTTGCTATAGGATTTATCATTCCATAGTTGTTAGGCTGACTGTTATCAAAAGGTATACCATGTTCATGAATACTGAAGGAAAGGGATCATTCTTCGTATACACTGTTACAGAAATGTAGATTTGTACCATTTTAACAGAAAATAATATGGGGACATTTGGAAGAAAATAAGTATGAATTACTGTCTAATCCAACAACCCCTTTTTAGTCATATGATCAAGTGAAATGGAGTCTTTAGTTTGTAAAGATCTCTGAAAGTCCATGTTCATTGCAGCCTTAGTCACAGAAGCCAACAGATAAGAACAACCTGTATCCATCAATGAACAAATAGATAAAGAAGTGGTGTCTGTATCTAGAGTGGGGTGTTATACAGTTTTAAGGTGACTGGAGTGCATTTTGCACAAGAGGGAATTTCAAAAATGCTGGTCATTAAGTTCAAAGACATACATTAGATTCAAGAAGTAAAAATATTACATACTCTTATTATTTGTGAACTGTAAAAATTGTTTTCAAACGTATAGAGATAAAAATTAGAATAAAGTTCCAAGATGGTGGCAGTGGTGGAGGACAAAAAAGCTCCAGGGCTATAAATCATCAGATATGTAAGCTACAAAAATCTTGATATTTAATTTTCAATGTGAGGACTATAGCTACACACACTCACACACAAACACACACACACACACACACACACACACACACACTACACATAGGCATATACAGGACTACCTATGTAAGATTATAGACATATTAATTTTCTTTACTGTAGTAACTCTGATACCATCTACATTACCTTAAACGTAAACATTCATTTTTCTTAAAGTTGCTGTGGTTACTCACATCAGGAAGCAGAGCCAGAAGAATTGAGAATTTGAGGCAAGTTGAATTATGGAGTAAGACCCAGATTTAAGATAGCTCACATTACAGATGTTAGTTTATAAAACCTACTATATTCTGTGCTCTTAATTTAGCATAATCTATAAATGTATAAATCTATAAACATTTTAATAGCTGTTGTGCCTTGAGGGATATGTCCAGATCTTGTTACCTTCTCTCTCTCTTTCTCTCTCTCTCTCTCTCTCTCTCTCCCCCCCCCCATTCTCCTTTCTGCGTCCCATGAATTCAGTCATTTTGCTTGTCATTTGTCACACTGTGTGTGGCCAAAGGGCCCAGTGCATTGAAACAACAAAGCATGGTTCTAAATCTTTTTATAAGTAGTTTTTTTTTGTTTGTTTGTTTCTTTTTTTTTTCCTTTCAGGCATTTCAAGAAAGAAAGGGAAGCTAACACATTTTCCGAATCAGTATTTTCGTTTTGACTGTGTCCTATAGCACATTATCACTTTCCAGTTTTTACTTTTGTGACTTTTGAGTTTTGCTTACTATTGCCTTTTTAAAATAAAATGCTTAGGTTTATTAACTAGGATGTTCTCATTCCTCAGTTATTTTAGTTTCGTCAAAACGGTAATGATGTTTACTGAGCATTTTAAAGGTTGAAGTCCTCTTACTGAATTTACATGATTATTAAGAATCACTTGCAACAAAGTGCTCCTTTATATTCAGCATGTTTGCAAGATTAATATAGTTTCTTGATTCTGTACCAGGGTCATCCTTTCTTTTTCTTTGTCTCTTTTTTCTTTGACTTTTACGCAAATGAGCTGGATGGCAGGTTTATTAGAAATTTGTACTGCAAGCAATTTTAAGGGATGTATTTATTTTCATATTAAATATGGCTGAATAGGTAGTATGCTATTTTTAGTTCAGTTGACTTTCAAGACCTCTTTCAGAAGGGCAATGTTAACGCCCTTTCTTTTCTCCAGGACTTTATGATAGATTATATGCAAACTATTCTGTTTTAGGTCATCTGTAAAATGCATTAATGAAAACACAACTTGACACCTTCTGTGACAAGATGTTCTGCCTTAATTAATATGTTCAGGTCCAAAAACTCATTGCATACCAAGCCAACTCAATTTTTGTCTAATTTATCTGGACTTGGGAACACAATTTCTTTACTTTCTTTTATTTTATTTTATATTATTTTATTTTTCTTCCTTGGCATTCAGCAACCCTTCGGGGGATGGAGGGGAGTGAGTGTAGTTTCTTCCTGGTGGGAATTGGAGGACACCTTTACTTTCCAGACTAGACTTTTATTAATCAGAATTCTTTCCTCCCTAAGGAATACAATGATATTTTTCTTCTAATACTTACAGGTGGGGGTAGTCTGTTACTTTGTGTTCAGATTTTAACTGAAGAAAAATGGAACAGATATAATATCTCCTGTATAAAGATGTAATAGAAAGCAAGAAAATCTTATTTGATAAATTTAATATGCATATGAGAACATTACTGTATAAAGGTATACATAAATATTTAGGGCTGAACACTGTCTAACTAGATTGGATAAGAACAATAAATTGAGAAAACAAAAGGTACCTTGAGTTAGAGGTCTTAATTATGGAAAACTGATATGGAAGTAAATGTTACTTGGCTTCTATAGATTTCTGTTTGCCTTGGCTATTTCTGTTTGGTGCTAGGAATGTCATTCTTTTTCTTGATACAGGTAGCACCTTGTATATCAGAGTTTTCTTTCTTCCATGAAAAGGTAGGAGGGTCAGAGCTTCCTTTTGTATTTTTCCTTTTCAAGTTCCTCTAACTTAATATAGCCAATAAGCCAAATTGATCCCCTCAGTGGGAAAAGAGTTATAAAATTGGTCTGATTATTTGAAAAGTAGAATAACATTGACATTTGGAAAACATTGTTCCATCAGTAACTGGAAGAGGAGACAGAACATCAGGAGGCAGCTTATACCTTTGAAATGTTAGGTTTCCACCAAGCAGACAACTAATAATCACTGTTATTTAAATATTAGCCACATAAGATAGTTTAGTCCACTTATGGCTGATCAAAAGTAGACTAACAAAAATAAGTATGGTTTAATATTCATTCCTATGGGAAGTATGCATCATGAGTTTGGGGCTTCACAGAAGAGCATTAACAAACTCCAAATTAAAACCATTAGTAATAGGATGCAGTCAATTATCTTCTTCTTAGTTTGCCTGAAATGTAGAGTAATTTCTATAACCATGTTATCTTGAGAATGCTATATCAGAAACAGACAGACATATTTAGAGCTTTTAACAACTCCTAATTTATTTTTTGTCACCTAGAATATACAAGGAGATTGTTTGCTTTGGATGAGCTCCAACTATATATTTGGAGCATGAGAAAAGAATTTTGTGAATAAAAAGAAAGATAAAACAGATAGGTGGGGAGAATAAAACAGTAAGAGGAAGCTATTTCTGATACAGAATAGAGCATCTTTGACTCTGTTCACAGGAGTCCTGGCAAGACAGTGGTATATTAGTAAGTTATGCTATAAACAGGACAAATACATTGGGGTTTTCCACTATGTCAGAATTTATTGAGTATAGAAGTTTTCAGAGGTTTAGCTGTTTCAGTCATAGATATTTGTCTTATCAGTGACTGCATACCATGTGTGTTCTTTTGTGATTGGGTTACCTCACTAAGGATGATATTTTCCAGTTCTGACCATTTGCCTAAGAATTTCATAAATTCATTGTTTTTAATTGCAGAGTAATATTGTTTATATAATATATAAATATATTGTATATATTGTATTATATTTCCATTGTGTAAATACACCATATCTTCTGTATACATTCCTCTATTGAGGGATATCTGGGTCCTTTCCAGCTTTTGGTTATTATAAGTAAGGCTGCTATGAACATAGTGGAGCATGTGTCCTTATTGCATGCAGGTAAAGCCTCTGGGTATATGCCCAGGAGGGGTATAACAGGGTCCTCCAGGAGTGTCATGCCCAGTTTTCTGAGGAACCGCCAAACTGCTTTCCAGAGTGGTTGTACCAGCTTGTAATCCCACCAGCGGTGGAGGAGTGTTCCTCTTTCTCCACATCCTTGCCAACACCTGTTGTCTCCTGAGTTTTTCATCTTAGCCATTCTGACTGGTGTGAGATGGAATCTCAGGGTTGTTATGATTTTTCCCTAATGACTAAGGATGTTGAACATTTCTTTAGGTGCTTCTCAGCCATTTGATATTCTTCAGGTGAAAATTCTTTGTTTAGCTCTGTACCCCATTTTTTAATAGGGTTATTTGGCTCTCTGGAGTCTAACTTCTTGAGTTCTTTGTATACATTGGATATTAGCCCTCTGTAGGATGTAGGGTTGGTAAAGATCTTTTCCCAATTTGTTGGCTGCCATTTTGTCCTTTTGACAGTGTCTTTTGTCTTACAGAAACTTTGTAATTTTATGAGGTCCCATTTGTCAATTTTTAATTTTAGAGCATAAGCTACTGGTGTTCTGTTCAGGAAATTTTCCCTTGTGCCCATGTGTTCAAGTCTCTTCCCCAGTTTCAGTGTGTCTGGTTTTATTTGGAGGTCCTTGATCCACTTGGGGATAAGCTTAGTACAAGGAGATAAGAATGGATCGATTTGCATTCTTCTGCATGCTGACCTCCAATTGAACCAGCACCATTTGTTGAAAAGGCTATCTTTTTTTCCACTGGATGGTTTTACCTCCTTTGTCAAAGATCAAGTGACTATAGGAGTGTGGGTTCATTTCTGGGTCTTCAATTCTGTTCCATTGATCTACATGCCTGTCACTGTACCAATACCATGCAATTTTTAACACTATTGCTCTGTAGTACAGCTTGAGGCCTGGGATACTGATTCCCCAAGATGTTCTTTTACTGTTGAGAATATTTTTAGCTATCTTGGATTTTCTGTTATTCCAGATGAATTTGAGAATGGCTCTTTCTAACTCTGTGAAGAATTGAGTTAGGATTTTGATGGGGATTGCATTGAATCTGTAGATTGCTTTTGGCAAGATGGCCATTTTTACTATATTAATCCTGCCAATCCATGAGCATGGCAGATTTTTCCATCTTCTGAGGTCTTCAATTTCCTTCTTCAGAGACTTGAAGTTCTCGTTATATCTTTCACTTGTTTGGTTACAGTCACAGCAAGATACTTTATATTGTTTGTGGCTAACATGAAGGGTGTCATTTCTCTTATTTCTTTCTCAGCCTGCTTATCCTTTGAGTATAGGAAGGCTACTGATTTGCTTGAGTTGATTTTATTTTCGGCCACTTTGCTGAAGTTGTTTATCAGCTGTAGGAGTTCTCTCCTTGGTCGAGTTCTTTGGGTCACTTAAGTATACTATCATATCGTCTGCAAATAGTGATAGTTTGACTCCTTCCTTTCCAATTTGTATCCCTTTGACCTCCTTTTGTTGTCTAATTACTCTAGCTAGAACTTCAAGTACTATATTGAAAAGATATGGAGAGAAAGGGCAACCTTGTCTAGTCCTTGATTTTAGTGGAATTGCTTCAGATTTCTCTCCATTTAGTTTGATGTTGGCTACCGTTCTGCTGTAAATTGCTTTTACTATGTTTAGATATGGGGCTCGAATTCCTGATCTTTCCAAGACTTTTAGTATGAAAGGATGCTGAATTTTGTCAAATGCTTTTTCAGAATCTAATGAAATGACCATGAAACTCGGAATACCCAAGACACAATTCACGTATCAATTGATTTCCAAGGAGAAGGAAGGAGAGACCCCTGGTCCTGGAAAGACTGGATGTAGCAGTGTGGGGGAATACTAGGACAGAGAAGCAGGAGAAATTGACTGGGGAACAGAGGGAGGGAAAAGGCTTATGGGACTTTCGGGGAGGGAGGAACGGGGAAAGGGGAAATCATTGGGAATGTAAATAAAAAATACAAAAAAAAACCCAAACAAACAGAAACAAACAAACAAACAAAAAACAGCTTCTCCCACTCAGCCCCAGACAGGAAGAAGATGCTGGGAGGCCAGGATACCTAATGTGACTATCCACAGACAGACAGATCGAACCCTCAAGGATCACTTTTGCCTCTGTCCCACGGGCAGTGGGTCCAGGGCTCCTTGGACACATGATCCACACAGTAGACACCCTTGACTCTATCCACAGGCTGACTGCTCTCACCTATGAAATAAGCTCAAAACACTCAAGTAGGAGCAGGTGTATGCTGAGTAGGGAAAGCTTTGGAAAGGGCTATGCCAAGCTAATCAGAAGCCACTGAGGAGGAAGGTGGTGACTCAGGTCCCTGGATGACAAGAATTTGTTGGGCAGACATGAACCCAGTCAGCTATGCAGTCCTCCCTAGGGCTTCTCTGCTGTAGTTGGGGAAGGGGACTGTCCTGCTAGGTGCTGAGTCTGGGAGCTCTCCATTAAAAGAGCAATGTTGCACATGCCACAAGACATACGGCCCCCATGACAGTTCTGAGCACCCAGAATTTACTGTTCTGTGTATCCATTTCCAGTTTCTGGTATAGGCTAATTAGGTTTGAGATTGTAACACTTACAACTGAAGGAATTGAAACTATCTCTTGGTGTATTTGAATATTCAACACATATTAATTTTATACTCATAAAGTAAATGTCTAAAGAGACCTATCTGCAGCATGTAGCAGAAGATAAAGTTCCTGAATTGGAGCTCAATAAATCTGGATTCCAGGGTGGGCCCATAGAAATTCCTGTGTGATTTTGAACAAGTTTCTTAGCCTGACTGGACTTCAGTAAGTAAGGAACTGGAGTTAATGATGCCTTAGGCTCTTTTATGCTAGATGTACTTGATTTTATGACATCAACAGACTATTATGCTTTTTCTTTTTTTATACTTCTTATGGAGGGTCTCACTGTGTATCCCTGGCTGTCATAGAACTTGATATGTGGATCAGGTTAGCCTCACACTCACAGAGATCTACCTGACTGCCTCCAGAGTGCTGAAATTAAAGGTGTGTGCTGTGCACCCAATGCAACCTTAAAAAAAAAAAGAAATTTGTCTTATAACCTTCCTTACCATGGTAGCCTAGTTTGAATTAATGCAGGTTCTTTTATTCCAATTCAAAATGCTAGTATTATCTCTCATATCACACTGCACAGCACATAATAAATATCTATCTATCTATCTATCTATCTATCTATCTATCTATCTATCTATCATTGTCATCATCATCATTATAATATATCTGCATGTGTATGGATTACAGAATGATTATAAATTAAAGAGGCTGCAAATGAGTTCAGGTTTCAGAAGTGACCTGGAAAAGAGTACATGTTGCTAAGGCAACAAACAAGAGCAGTTTTCAGAGGGAACTGATTCTGGAGCTGCTGAACTTAGGTTTGAGAACGAAGCTGAGATTTCAACGGCGAGGTAAAAAGTTGAAGCAGGTCCAGAGCAGGAAATACATCAGGAGCAGGAAACAGCATGCTGGTTCCGGACCCAGGTGGGCAAAGTATTACATGGGCAGGCACAGGAGAAGGTCAAGTCAACAATAAGGGATGCAGTCTAGCTGATGCTACAGTAACAGTCTGGGAATCCTTTGCTTATAGGTTATTGATACCAGTAATATTAATTGATTATTGATCCTAGTCTATTAATTTATGAGGTACAAGTGAGAGAGATCACCATTTTCTTGGTCTTCCATGGCCAGTAACTTCCTTCTAGCTCTGTTATAATTTTAATAAGCCTAGGTGTCTCTACAGTCTCAATTTACCACTTACCAACATTTAGGGTAACCTCATTTTTATTCCCAGAAACAAGCCATTTATGACCCTACATTGGATGGCTTATTCCTGACAGATGGCTATGAATTTGCTCAATGACCATAGTCATTTTCCCTTAAAAAGGAGTCAAAAGGTACTCATGAAATAGAATCTACTAAGGCATTGCACATATGCAGTAAGTTTGAGTAGGGCATAATCTGGTATCAACCTTTACCCGCCATCTCATATTGATATGTTTTAAGATAGTGTCCCAGGCGGTGGTGGCGCACGCCTTTAATCCCAGCACTTGGGAGCGGAGGCAGGAGGATTTCTGAGTTCGTGGCCATCCTGGTCTACAAAGTGAGTTCCAGGACAGCCAGGGCTATAGAGAGAAACCCTGTCTCGAAAAACCAAAAACCAAAAAAAAAAAAAAAAAAAAAAAAAAAAAAAGATAGTGTCCAAACGTCTAAGTATCAAGTAACAGAACTATAATCAGGATATAAATCAGAGGAAGATAACCTGTGCAAGGTATTCTGCATGTTTGAATTATTTTAATAAAGATAGTTCTCACTTTGGAAATCTTCCTAATCATCCCCACATGTGTTTGAACTGATTCTTTGCCTTTCTGGTAATGAGGATACTCTCATTACCAGGAAAAATATGACCTAATTTCTCCAATGTACAAATACTCACATGAGACATAGAATTTTAAGAAAGAACAGCATGGAAATACTGCTTAGTGTAGGGCAATGGAATCAGAAACATTTAAAGCATCAGATATAAGTGTCACAGTCAGGTAGGTATTAAACAATACATGGTCTGCACAATGTTTTGCGTAATTGTTCCTACCTTTATGCCTCAGTTGATTCTCTAGCCTTTGGAATGATGTTTGCACTACTTAGAAATACATACATACATACATACATACATACATATATGTATATATACACATACCCATATATTGAACTTCTGATTAAAGCAAACTGAGATTTTTTTCATTGTTCTATCAGTGAACTCCATGTGGTAGTAGAGCAGACCTTGAAGAAACTGGGTCCCTTGTCTTGAATAAATTTCATTGAATAAAGCTTGGTGGTCTGTAGTCAAAAGGGGAAAATTATAGTAACAGGAGTAGTGGACTCATATGAAGGGCATAAGAAAAGTTAGGTGCATAAGTGATGCCTTACTCTACTAGAAATAGGACCAAGTTTAAAGCTTAGACCCTCAATACAGATGTATTAATTAAACTATTAAGGCAGGGGTTTTCTGTAACCATCTATATTAGTGCCTTCTATTGAAGAGGATGGTGGCTATGTCAGATGCAAATTGCTGGCTGGGGTCTGAGTGCCCATTTGATGATCATAGTGTGCACTGGGAAGATACAAATGAAGAAGAATAAGCAGAAATCCTGAGCTCAGCTAGACTTCATCTGCAAGTTGAAGAATCCTCTCCTTCCTTGTCTGATGAAACTGTTCTCCACTTCACTGAGAATCCTGTGACAACCTGGCAGGAGAAAGCAACTTTGCAAGAAGAAGCAATTTCTCCTAATGTGCTATACAACCACACTTCATTGCTTCCAGATTTTAGCATGCCCCAAGGAATCAATTACAGAGTCTGGGAAATGGCTGATACGACAGCAGAGAGACAAGATTTTGCAAAGAAAATTTTTTCACCAGTCTGTATTATCAAAAATCTGGAAAAAATATAGAGAGATTTTTTTTAAAAGGATGTTTTACCCTCACTAGATCAAGGAAAGGGAAACATTGTTTAGAGCTGGGGTTAGCTCATCTGTCCATGTGCCATCACCAGGGATTTTATGCCCACTCCACTTAGTTGTTTGGAGAACAAAGAGTGTGCTTGCTTGCTCAGTTTGTGACTGCATCCAAGACCTAATTGAGGTTTATATCAAATGATGTTGGTTACCATTTACTTTTTACTTATTACAAAGGAAGAAATAGGACTGAGGAGAAACACAAAAGATTATAATCAACTAATGATAAAAGGCCCATTCCTGCCAGGCAGTAGTGGCACATGGCTTTAATCCCAGCACTTGGGAGGCAGAGGCAGGTGGATTTTTGAGTTCAAGGCCATCCTGGTCTACGGAGTGAGTTCCAGGACAGCCAGGCTACACAGAGAAACCCTGTCTCAAAAAGCCAAAAAAAAAAAAAAAGGAAAAAAGGCCCATTCAAAAATACTCAATACAATTCTTGCCAATCGAATCCAAGAACACATCAAAACGATCATTAACCACGATCAAGTAGGCTTCATCCCAGGGACGCAGGGATGGATCAATATAAGGAAGTCCATCAATGCAATCCACTACATAAACAATCTCAAAATAAAAAACCACATGGTCATTTCATTAGATGCTGAGAAAGCATTTGATAAAATTCAGCATCCTTTCATGCTAAAGGTCTTGGAAAGATCAGGAATTCGAGGCCCATATCTAAACATAGTAAAAGCAGTTTACAGCAAACCGGTAGACAACATCAATCTAAATGGAGATAAACTTGAAGCAATCCCACTAAAATCAGGGACTAGACAAGGCTGCCCTCTCTCTCCATATCTTTTCAATATAGTACTTGAAGTTCTAGCTAGAACAATTAGACAACAAAAGGAGGTCAAAGGGATACAAATTGGAAAGGAAGGAGTCAAACTATTACTATTTGCAGATGATATGATAGTATACTTAAGCGACCCAAAGTACTCCACCAGAGAACTCCTACAGCTGATAAACAACTTCAGCAAATTGGCCGGATATAAAATTAACTCAAGCAAGTCAGTAGCCTTCCTATACTCAAAGGATAAGCAGGCTGAGAAAGAAGTAAGAGAAATGAAACCCTTCACGATAGCCACAAACCATATAAAGTATCTTGGTGTGACTCAAATGGTGCTGGCTCAACTGGAGGTCAACATGCAGAAGAATGCAAATTGACCCATTCTTATCTCCTTGCACTAAGCTCAATTCCAAGTGGATCAAGGACCTCCACATGAAACCAAACACACTGAAACCAATAGAAAGGAAACTAGGGAAGAACCTTGAACATATGGGCACAGGGGAGAATTTTCTGAATAGAACTCCAAGAGCTTATGCTCTAAGATCAAGAATTGACAAATGGGACCTCATAAAATTTCAAAGTTTCTGTAAGGCAAAAGACACTGTCAAAAAGACAAAGCCCCAACCAACTATCTGGGAAATGGTCTTTACCAACCCTACATCCGACAGAGGGTTAATATCCAATATATACAAAGAACTCAAGAAGTTAAACTCCAGAGAACCAAGTAACCCTATTAAAAATAGGGTACAGAGCTAAACAAAGAGTTCTCACCTGAAGAATATCGAATGGCTGAGAAGCATCTAAAGAGATGTTCATCATCCTTAGTCATTAGGGAAATGCAAATCAAAACAACCCTGAGATTCCATCTCACACCAGTCAGAATGGCTAAGATCAAAAACACAGGAGAAAGCAGTTTTTGGAGAGGATGTGGAGAAAGAGGAACACTCCTCCACTGCTGGTGGGATTGCAAGCTGGTACAACCACTCTGGAAAGCTGTCTGGCAGTTCCTCAGAAAACTGGGCATCACACTTCTGGAGGATCCTGCTATACCACTCCTGGGCATATACCCAGAGACTTCCCCGGAATGCAATAAGGACACATGCTCCACTATGTTCATAGCAGCCTTATAATAGCCTGAAGCTGGAAAGAACCCAGATGTCCCTCAACGGAGGAATGGATTCAGAAGATGTGGTATATTTACACAATGGAATACTACTCCACAATTAAAAACAATGAACTCATGAAATTCCTAGGCAAATGGTCAGAACTTGAAAATATCATCCTTAGTGAGGTAACCCAATCACAAAAGAACACACATGGTATGCAGTCACTGATAAGGGGATATTAACCCAGAATCTTGGAATATCCTAGACACAATTCACATATGAATAGATTTCCAAGAAGATGGAAGGAGAGACCCCTGGTCCTGGAAAGACTGGATGTAGGGGAAGGCCAGGACAGAGAAGCAAGAGGGGGTTGAATGGGGAAAAGAGGGAGGGAAGGGGGCTTATGGGACTTTCAGGGAGGGAGGAAACGGGTAAGGGGAAATAATTTGGAATGTAAATAAAAGAACTTAGAAAATAAAAAAAAATAGAAAAACAAAACAAACAAACAAAAAAAAACCAAATTTTTTTCCTGTATTCTTTGTTTCTAGTTAGCTCCTAGGTGGCCAGCTCTTGCAAGCATCCCTAAGGTTGATCTTAGCTTTTCTCTGTGTTTGGATGTAAGTGGGTATCTCAACTTCATTCTTGAATACTGAGGTCCTTATTAAGGGGTGGCTGGCTGCATATGGATAGTTGCTTCTTAGATTTTCATTTTCAGAAAGGAAAAGTGTAACTGGCAGATTCAATGCGTGTTGAGGTCACCTCTTTGGCTTTCAAAAAACTATTTTATTTTAAATTATGTATTATGCATGGGGAGATATATGTTCCTGAGTGCAGTTGTTTTTGGAGGCTAGATGAGGGTGTTGGATCCCCTGGAGCTAAAGTTACAGGCAGTTATGAGCTGGGAACCAAACTTGTCTTCTGTCTATGCACATATTTCCTTTGTGGCTTACTGCCTTGAAGACTGTGGTTATCACAACATTGCTAGACTCCCAGTTGTACCTCCTTGGCTCCAAGGGAATGTAGAGCATTGCTAAAATCCCACTTCTCTCCAGACATCGCCTAGGCAAAGGCAGGCATGTCTCATTTGATTCTCATCCTTTAGGGATTATTAGCCGGTTGTTTTGCATATTTTCTTTTCCAGTTTAACCAGCTCAGACTGGAGGACAAATGGAGAATTCCTAACCTATCTTAGGAGAAAAACCGTCTTTTTGTACACTAAAGTTTGAGAGTCATATTTACATAAATTTGAGGACACTCAGCTTTAGTTTAGAGGTTTGAATTTGTTGTTTAATCAGGAATAGTCATCAGTGCCTTGGTCTCTGTATATATATTACAGAATAGTGACACCTTCCTTGTAAGCTTTTTGTATTTTAGAAGAACAACCAATGAACAGAGGCTTTAGTTTTAAATTTAAATCCTATTTATTATTTAAATTTTTTTATTATTTTTATTTTATGTTCATGATCATGGTGGCTGCATGGATATATGTGTACAACATGTGTGGCTGATGATTTCAGAAGCCCAAATAGGCTATTACATCTCATGGAAGTAGAGTTCACATTGCTGCTAGGAACTGACCTGGTCCTTTGCAAGACCAGCAAGTTTTCTTAAGCTATATGTCCAGTCTCCTATTTACAATCTTAACCAGAAATATTCAAGCATACATTAATATTTAGCTTTAGGATCAAAAGAGTTTGTGGTGTTCTTGTTCTCTGAGCCATGATTTCTAGTACAGAGGTTGGCAGAGTATCCTCCCTCCTCCCTGTCATTCCTCAATATGAAGAGAGTAACACATTTCGATTGTAGATACTGCAAATATAAAATAAAAAGAATGCAGCTTAGTTATATATTGTTTGGTTTTAGAAATAGAGCCAGATATTTAATAATTTTAATTGTTTTGTCTCTCTGTGGTTTAGCTGACCAAAATAAAAATATAACACAGTTAACAAAATTATGTCTCATTGAACAATGTGAAATGATGTTGCTCCGAGTAAAGGAATGACTTTTCGTTTGTTTGTTTGTTTGGTTTTTTTTTTCGTTTTGTTTTTCTAGACAGGGTTTCTCTGTACAGCCCTGGCTGTCCTGGAACTCACTCTGTAGACCAGGCTGGCCTCGAACTCAGAAATCTGCCTGCCTCTGCCTCCCATGTGTGGGATTAAAAGCATGTGCCACCACTGCCTGAAGGAATGACTATTTTCAAATTTCTTTAATAGCTTTAAAGTGAAAAGGTCTGAATGACTAAATAAATAATGCTTGTTTCTTTCATTGCTTTTTCCACTTGTCAATGAATTCATGCACACACATGCAAGCTTATGTGTGGGTGTTGTGAATATATGTGTGTATTCATATTTGCAAATTTGTAGGCACATGCATTGGCAGTGGAATTGTGGATACATGAGGGTGCATATTCACAAGACCTATAAGGTCAATGTCAAAAATCATCCTCTATTTCCTTGTCACCTCATTCAATGAGAGGTGGTCACTCATTCAAACTCAGAAATCTGCTCTGCGGATTCCCTGTCTCTGCCCTTCTAAGCCTGGAATAACAGATGTGCCACAATGGCCACCTAGCATTTTATCTAGGTTGTCAGAAACTAATCTTAGGGGGTCACACTTGGGGTCAAATGCAGTGCTTTAACCACTGAGCTATCGTTTCAGCTTTCTTTGCATTTATTTAGTCTTTCTTTTTTTTTTTTTGAGAATACTGGACATTTGACAAAGCACCTCATTCATGCTAGGTGAGCACTCTGCCACTGAGCTACAGACCCAGCTCTTTGATATTTATTTCTAATTATATAAAGGCAGCTAGAATAGTAATGGATTTCTGTAAATGACTTGTCTTTTTATCTTGAGCTTTTAAGTTAAAATTTCCCGAAAAGCTTGTGGTAAAATCATGCAGAGAGAAATATATTTACCTAAATATGATGTGAATCACCATTTCCCTAACATTTTTGAAGGAAATAAATTTTTCTATTTTTGAGTTCTAAAAAAATAAAATAAAATAGAAGTATACCATCTTTCATCCCTTTATTCCTTACAATATCTTTTGTGTACTCAGCACTCCTGATTCCTCTCAAAACCATGGTCTCTTGTTTTTTTTTAACTGTTTTATACAGTGAGATACATACCTAAATATAGAAATACCAGATCTTCAGTCAGTTTAGTGTTACCTGTGTGGGTATGATTTCAATGTTGACTACTTAATACTGGATAACCAATCAGGGGACTCTCTGGAAGACTATACAGTACATATACTCTGTGTGGCTTTCGTTTAACAGGATCACAGTTGGTCAGTAGCCTTGGATCACTCTCCTATTTTCTGCTTTCTTGACTGTAAAATTAGAATGGTAACAGTTACAGATACTAAGCAGATAATGATAATGACTGCCAATCCATCTTGCTAACATAAAACAATAAAATATTATAAAGGCAAAACTATCAGCATCCTTTATTCAAGAACACACAGCATCCTCTCATCTGTAGAAGTTGAGAAATAAATGCATTATCAATTAAATGCTGGCTTAATTGTGAGAACAAGTCCCCTTGGTGGAAGTTTTCTCAGTTGCATTTCAGCAAATGCTAAGCTCCTGTTCTGCTGAATGCATTAGAGAACACTTTCCTGTTACTACACCCAATGATCACATAACATCTTTCATGAGAAATGTAGTTCTTCTATTTTTCCTTAAGTGTGCAATTGCCTATTTCCCACCAAGGAAATGTTCTTTTAATTTCATTCTTTGACTCTATGTGATGGATGACTCAGAAATACTTTAGTGTACTTGGTAGCATACATAAAGTCAGAAGCATTTTATTTTTCACCACTTATCCTGAATGTATATGTGATGGGATCCTTCTGTTTCCTATAAGCTGGGAAACAGCGTGATGCTACTTGCCGTGAAATGATGACAAGCGAGCTACCGCCAGCCTATTTGTGCAAAATGATGCCTGTTCCCCTCCAGAGTTACTCAGAGTAGAAGAAGAAAATATGATCAGACAGAAAGAAAGCTGCTGGGTCCTGAGGAACAACATACAGCCTAGCGTGTAACTTGAGTGCCTACTTTAAAATAGCTGTTAGTTTGTCTTTCTCTTCTGGATCTTGGGAATATTGTGTAGTGGGAATTCAGTTTTTGTGTTGCATGTCTGTTATGGCAATAATTCACATTAATGTGATTCATTTCTGCCTCCTAATATATATGGTCGACAGTCGATTTTCGAGACCCAAGGCACCATATAAATGAACAGAAAGGCATGAATGTCTCTGTGATGTGGGCTACACAGATATACAAATGAAGCTTACAATATCTTTGCATTTGTGATTAATAAACTCCTCAAGCCCCTCCAGTGTAGGCAGACAGATAACTCCATTCAAGGATGTAACACAAATGCCTTCTCAGTTTATGGTTTACCCCTGAATGTTAGACAAGTAGAGAAACGGCCAATTAAACTCCTTTGTTTTTCAGTTGTACTGATGACTGCCTCCACCCTTACCCTCTTTAAAGAATCCTTCACAGGCTCTGGTTTGGATTGTCATCTCAGGGCATAAGATTGTAGCTAAAAGGAAAAAGGATAAGAAAAATTCTGTACATTAGACCCTGAAGAGATTCAAATTTAATCCCAGACTCCTAATAAAATCTGTAACAGAAAAACTCAGCTCTATCATAAATTTCTTATAGAATTCATCTTCCAAATATGTTTTTTCTTCTGATTTTGCTTCATGCCATTGCAGAATGTCTTGGTTCAGAGAGAAATTGTGCCCACTGTAATAGATTTACAGCACAGTAATGTGAATAAATGTTCTAGTGATGTCCGTTATTTTTGATTTTAGATTTGTGCATTAGCTCCAACATTTTAAAAGTAATTTCTCCTCCTCTAGGAGAGTTATGATCATTGCTAAGCCATTGTAGACATCTAGAGACAGTGATGAACTCCTGTAATGAGCAGCAAGGGGCCCCAGATGCCAGAAGAAATACTCCTTTTCTTTTTTTCCTGCGAAGACATTATATAGTTACAGGCTAGAGTCAAATCTTTAGCTTTTCCAGTCTCCATGTTGCTACTGAGATAAAGTAGAAAGAAGGCATAATGAATCTGTTTCTAATAAACAAAAGGGTGCTGTGTCTGTTTCTAATAAATGCAATTTTAGAATAAAGCAAGAGCCAAATTCAGTGCCAACTGAAATTATAATTATGACGAAACCTCTTTTGAGGAGAGATGGAATGGATCATTTACAAGCTAGCTTTGGACACATTAAAGTGAAAAGAAAAAAAAAAAAACCTGTCCAAATTCTACTACAGGGATTTGAACTCTTCAAACATCCACGATTGATTTGCAAGCTGGCAGCTTTGAACTCAAAGGCGTGCTACCTTTCAGGTGTAAGTTGTAAATGGAAATTGCAATTTGAGAAATAAACAGAGTGTTTATAGTAAACAGGTGGCTTCTGTTCAAAAGAAAATTGCTAGGGACTCTTTTATGACCATGCTGATGCTATGACATATTAAGTGGGGTTTGTCACTTTTCCATCTGGTCTAAACAACTGCTGGAGGCGGAACCCATTTAGAAAGTGGCACACACCATCCAGATGCTTCTCCATGTCTCATAAATAAAAGCGCAAATCATGGCTTCATTCCGCTTTATTAAGTCCAATCTTTGAGGATTGGATCATTGTTCTCTTAGGCAGTTGTCCACAGAATATGGCTTTTAAGGAACTTGTTACCTGATATGATCCCTTTAAGGACTTAAAGTGCTAATAGAAAAATTATGAAGTTTATAATTGTTTGATTATACTTCAGCTGAAGGGTTGTCTGCAATAAAAAGCACTTCTTAGTGAATTGTATTGCCTATTTGTCTCAGAGGAAGCTTCACTGATTTGGTCTAATCTCCCCTTGGACACACTAATCCTAGAGATTTTATCTCTAAAAGATGTCTTGGTAGAATGCTCTGTTCTCTCACACATCACTCGATTCATTTACTTATTAGTGTGTTTCTTTTGCGATTCACAGATGAAAGATGACATTAAAGGCAAGGTACTGCTTCCTAGCCGTAATGTGTTTTTCTCAGTAGGACATCTGATGCTTCATCAGATGAGAGAGGAGTGGAAATAAAACAAACAAAGGCAGCATAGTCCTCACCATAGTTATAAAACTATTAAATTCAAATCACAAGAATTTGTAGTTCCTGATGGCATTCTGCATTGAATCAAATGTCCCATTATAATAAGTTTGGCAGTAGTAAAGTTGCTTTTCTTGCTTTGAGTCTGGATTACATTCAACTCATTGTATGGTTTAAATGACATTTAGTACATGTGATTTGTCTGTGGATACATTAATGTTAGGAAATTTTGACTTTACTTGGCAGAACATTCTCATCTGTCATGATGTCACTGGCTGATAAAAGGCATAAGACCACCAAGTCTAATCATGTCTGTGGTTTCCAATGTGCTTTATAGCTAAAGAATTCCTGTTCCTGTGCACTTTTGAAGATCACCATACAAAGCAGGTAAGGAAAGACACATCTGTCAGCAAAAAGGGACGCTTGAAACACACTGCTTTCTAACTTGCTGAGAAATTAGTGTAAGCAATTTTAGAGTACTTTTTCAAGGTCAAAGGTGAGTCTTTCCCCCTATTCCCAACACACACAACTGTCAAAACACAATACTTACATGAGAAAGCAGGTTTTGGTGAGAAGAAATGTGTTTTCGACTCTTTGTAGAATTGTCTATCTGTACAATTTATTAGCAAACTAATTAAACTAGTCTATTGAACTCAATCGAGCAGAACAAAAAATATTATAACATGTTGAATTCTTTATGTGTAATTTGAAAGATCATAGGAAGTAAGATGAAAATAGGCAAAAAGAAATAAAAATACCTGACTTTTCTGTGCATACTTTTTTAAAAAACTGGAAAGATGCTGTTAACAGTTTGTATGTGTGTGTGTGTGTGTGTGTGTGTGTGTATGTGTGTGTGTGTGTGGGTGTGTGTGTGTGTGTATGTGTGTGTGATAAACTTTGCTTCAAGGTCTCAGAACTGAAACTGTTTAAATAATAGGATTAAGTCACATGTCCTAGAATTAGCTTTCCCTATGTTTGATAGTTGCCTGCTATTTGTTTAAGTATCACACAGATTTCTAAATATGCCTAAGTATATAAATATTCCCATTAGCTCAGAACTACATTAATGTTTCATAATAATATGGCAATTCTGAACAATTATTAAAAACATTAGATGCTAAGAAAGCATTTGACAAAATTCAGCATCCTTTCATGTTAAAGGTCTTGGAAAGATCAGGAATTCGTGGCCCATATCTAAACATAGTAAAGCAATTTACAGCAAACCGGTAGACAACAACAATCTAAATGGAGAGAAACTTGAAGCAATCCCACTAAAATCAGGGACTAGACAAGGCTGCCCTCTCTCTCCATATCTTTTCAATATAGTACTTGAAGTTCTAGCTAGAGCAATTAGACAACAAAAGGAGGTCAAAGGGATACAAATTGGAAAGGAAGAAGTCAAACTATCACTATTTGCAGACGATATGATAGTATACTTAAGCGACCCAAAGAACTCCACCAGAGAACTCCTACAGCTGATAAACAGCTTCAGCAAATTGGCCGGATATAAAATTAACTCAAGCAAGTCAGTAGCCTTCCTATACTCAAAGGATAAGCAGGCTGAGAAAGAAGTAAGAGAAATGATACCCTTCACGATAGCCACAAACCATATAAAGTATCTTGGCGTGACTCTAACCAAACAAGTGAAAGATCTGTATGACAAGAACTTCAAGACTCTGATGAAAGAAATTGAAGAAGACCTCAGAAGATGGAAAAATCTGCCATACTCATGGATTGGCAGGATTAATATAGTAAAAATGACCATCTTGCCAAAAGCAATCTACAGATTCAATGCAATCCCCATCAAAATCCCAACTCAATTCTTCACAGAGTTAGAAAGAGCAATTCAAAAATTCATCTGGAATAACAGAAAACCCAGGATAGCTAAAACTATTCTCAAGAGTGAAAGAACCTCTGGGGGAATCAGTATCCTGGACCTCAAACTATACTACAGAGCAATAGTGTTAAAAACTGCATGATATTGGTACAGTGACAGGCATGTAGATCAATGGAACAGAATTGAAGACCCAGAAATGAATCCACACTCCTATGGTCACTTGATCTGTGACAAAGGAGCTAAAACCATCCAGTGGAAAAAGATAGCCTTTTCAACAAATGGTGCTGGTTCAACTGGAGGTCAACGTGCAGAAGAATGCAAATTTACCCATTCTTGTCTCCTTACACTAAGCTCAATTCCAAGTGGATCAAGGACCTCCACATAAAACTAGACACACTGAAACTAATAGAAAAGAAACTAGGGAAGAACCTTGAACATATGGGCACAAGGGAGAATTTCCTGAATAAAAAGAACTCCAATAGCTTATGCTCTAAGATCAAGAATTGACAAATAGGACCTCATAAAATTTCAAAGTTTCTGTAAGGCAAAAGACACTGTCAAAAAGACAAAGCAGCAACCCACTAACTGGGAAATGATCTTTACCAACCCTACATCCGACAGAGGGTTAATATCCAATATATACAAAGAACTCAAGAAGTTAAACTCCACAGAACCAAGTAACCCTATTAAAAAATGGGGTACAGACCTAAACAAAGAGTTCTCACCTGAAGAATATCGAATGGCTGAGAAGCATCTAAAGAGATGTTCATCATCCTTAGTCATTAGGGAAATGCAAATCAAAACAACCCTGAGATTCCATCTCACACCAGTCAGAATGGCTAAGATCAAAAACACAGGAGACAGCAGTTGTTGGAGAGGATGTGGAGAAAGAGGAACACTCCTCCACTGCTGGTGGGATTGCAAGCTGGTCCAACCACTCTGGAAAGCAGTCTGGCCACTCCTCCGAAAACAGGGCATGACACTCCCAGAGGAACCTGCTATACCACTCCTGGGCATATACCCAGAGGCTTTACCTGCATGTAATAAGGACACATGCTCCACTATGTTCATTACAGCCTTATTTATAATAGCCAGAAGCTGGAAAGAACCCAGATGTCCCTCAAGAGAAGAATGGATTCAGAAGACGTGGTATATTTACACAATGGAATACTATTCTGCAATTAAAAACAATGAATTCACAAAATTCCTAGGCAAAAGGTCAGAACTTGAAAATATCATCCTTAGTGAGGTAACCCAATCACAAAAGAACACACATGGTATGCAGTCACTGATAAGGGGATATTAACCCAGAATCTCGGAATACCCTAGACACAATTCGCATATCAATAGATTTCCAAGAAGATGGAAGGAGAGACTCCTGGTCCTGGAAAGACTGGATGTAGGGGAATGCCAGGACAGATAATCGAGAGGGGGTTGAATGGGGAAAGGAGGGAGGGAAGGGGACTTATTGGACTTTTGGGGAGGGAGGAAACGGGAAAGGGGAAATGATTTTGAATGTAAATAAAAAAACTTAGAAAATAAAAAAAAATAAAAAATAAAATTATCATATTAAGATTTGTTTGCTAAATCTTATGGAAACAATAACAATAGTAATGATAAAATACTATTGTGTTTTTAAAAGGGGATACAAAGGTTATAGTTATGAAATATAATTGTGGCAATAGAAGTTTATAAAATGCTTTGTGATAAGCAAGAACTTTGTACTGCATGATGAAGATTATTCCAAAGTGAAAATGGATGAGAATAATGTACGATTAAAGCATGTTGTAGAAATATTGTGAAAATAAAACTTGAGCAGAGCAAATATGGCTTAAAAGTTGAGCATCATACAAAGGTTGTTAATTTTTAAGGTCAAATTTTTATATGAGATAAAATCAATGTTTGATTCTCTGTTTGCTGCAGTGAGGTTTTCTTAAGAATTGATCTAATGTTTATATAAAAGACAGGCTTAGAACCAAAAATAAGGAAGAAAAAGAAAATGATACCTAATTTGACATGAATAAAACATCACCTTGGGGAATTTAAATCAAGATTTGAGTTTTATGAGCCCTTGTTGGCTTTATACTGCTGAATTTCCCTGTCTTTAAACATACCCTTTATAAGATGAGAGAATATTAGCAATGGTATATAAGTTCCTATGTAGAGTAATAAAGTTTATAAAAGCAAAAAAAAAATTATATTTGTTTCTTTCTCTTTTGAGCATATTTATAGATTATTTCTTTTCTATTTTAAACTGATAGTTGTGAAATGTTCAAGAAGAGATCAGAATTAAACAACTGTCAACACACAAGATATGGATTTGGCTTCCTGGATGTGATTTTACTTTTAACAAAATGATAGGTTTGTGCTGAGAGATAGAGAGGCATTCTATTGTGAAATTCAATTTGCAGGGATTTATGTCAGTCCGGTGGGAAGGAGAACAATTAGCGAGGCAGTGCTAGTACTTTTCAAGAGGATATACAATGACTTTAGCCTAACAGTATGCAAGAAAGCATTGCATTTCCACATAGAGTAATGGATATTATATATTGGATAAGACCAATACATCTCCATAGTGATAATAGGTCAGAGCACCAATCGTTTTTTAAAAGAATATCAAAGGAGTGACAAGAACAGATACATAAGACCTTTTGGTAAGGTTTTGATTGAAGGACCATGATTCATGAATCAAATTCAAATGAATGTGGTTACTGTTGTGGGATTTCCTAGCTAGATGTACAAGGAGCTTGACACTTTCTTAGGATCAAAAGACAAGGAAGATACTGTTCTGATTGCTAACTCCAGTATCCTGACTTCTACCCACCATATTATATTAAAAGCTGGGCATGTAAAGAAGGATGATTTCTTTGATTTTACAAGTTCTGTTCCTTTGTTTATGGAAGCAGTGAGGGACATTTCCCTTTATACTTAATTTTGTGTCAGTCTGACTTATTCATGTGCATGAATAAGGAAGAATCTACTTACTCATATAAATTAGATTGGAATTTCATTTTCCAAAGATGGGTTATATAGTCAGATAAGTAAAATAGAAACCATTCAAATATATGTACTATTCTGAGCAAATTGAAGACAAATTCAGTAAGGAAGAACAGAGAAGAGCATGCAAGCTTGCTTTTCATCACTAATAGATTGTCTGAGATGATTGACCATAAGGAGGAGTGGTTTATTTTGCTCCACAATTTCAGAAATTTCAGGCTATGATTTCTTAATCTCATTGCACATGGAAAATGAGATCACCTCCTGGCAGTCGGAAGTAAAAATAGTGCAAAAGCAAAATTATCATTCCACTTATACCCTTCATTAGCCTTTCCCACACATCTGAAAGAATTCTAAATAAACTTCATCTCAGAAAGGTATATTTTTCTCCCAGTAATGCCATGGACAGGGTTCAAACTTTTAAGACAGAGGCTTGTAAAGGTTCTTGTTCAAATGTTAGCATGTACTAAAATTCAGACTGACTACATTGATATCATCCTATTAAACTTGATTTAGTATTTATATATAAGTGAATATAAACTGTAAAGTTGAAGAAATAAAATCTTCTGGTTAAAATTTTTCAGACCATCCAGAAGTCACAGAGTTTTATTTTTCCCTAAAAAGAATTTATGTTTATATAATATAAGTTAGAATAAGATGGCTTCAAATTTGTTCTAAAAGCCTTTTGGCCTAATGTAACTTATATTTTTGTTTGTGGAGAAAGGACAATATGCAAAATTAAAAATTAAGTCTATGAAGAAATTTGTCTTAGGCGTTGTTGCGGAAAAGTTAGATGAAGATCAGTAGTGAAGTGGGCAAGAACAAATATTGGTAGTGTTCAGAGCAGGTCCTGATGCTTTGGGGAAGATCTAAGGTTCATGAGGAAGTAAACCAGACACATAATAAAGGGAATGCCATAGTATGCACAAACAGGTGCATGTCCCACATAGTATGTCTCACATAGCCTCTAAGACAGCAGCCTATGGGAAGCTGTGTAGAGAGAACCGTGTAAAAGATATAGGGGATACAGAAGGACAGAGGTGATGCCTGAAAGGACCACAAAATGACTGGGTCATTGGGCCTTATGTCAGTGAAATGGGAAGGAGTGAGTACAGAAATTATAACGCTTGCTTAATTTACAAAGGAGTCCCTCTGATCCATGTGTCAAAGTAGATCATGGGGAGTAAAAGCAGGAACAAAGAAAAGACCGAGGCGGAGCCAGATGAGGGAATGGCTCTTCAGAATGAGAGGTATGGATAGGTGTAAACGCATCACAAATGTGAAAAGTATCATAATACATGCCCCATATGGAGGATCAGGATTGGCTTTAGAAATCATATTCTTTTTCTTTTTAAATCTCTTTTTATTGACAATAGTTTTCCTATATAGTATACCATGATTACAGTTTCTGATCCCTAGTTTCCTCTCAGATCTCCCCTCCCCCTCCTCTCTCTCTCTCTCTCTCTCTCTCTTTCTCTCCCCCCCCTCAAAGAGGCAAACTGGAAACAAATAAGCAAATACAATTCCCCAGACTTATCCTCCAGCTTGGTCCAGACTGTGAGCTATGGCCTTCTTTCTTCTCTGCTACCATTCCAAAGGGGCTAAATAGATTTACATCTTTCCTACCTCAACATACCTCTTTATCCAACCTACCATTGCTAGAGGCATTTGCTTTCCCAGAAAGCTGCTGGCCACCACAGGCAGAGAATCAGGTAGAAGTCCACTTGTTTGAAACTTCAGTTAGCTCCAGCATTTCACTGTTTAGTTTTATTAATGATTTGTTGGAGATAGTAGTGTATTGAAGATTCCATTATCAGTGTATAAAGTGTCAACATGTGATTTAAGCTGTAGTAGTGTTTTTTATATGAACTGGGGTGCATAGACATTAAGAATTGCAGAATCCCCTTGGATTTTTCCTATGACGAGTACATAGCGACCTTTCCCAACTCTTCTGCTTAGTTTTGATTTAATAGGGTTATTTGGTTCTCTGGAGTCTAACTTCTTGAGTTCTTTGTATGTACTGGATATTAGCCCTCTATCAGATGTAGGATTGATAAAGATCTTTTCCTAATCTGTTGGTTGTCATATTGTCCTATTGACAGTGTCCTTTGCCTAACAGAAGCTTTGCAATATATGAGGTTTCATTTGTCAATTCTTGATCTTAGAGGATAAGCTATTGGTGTTCTATTCTAATCTTTCCCTGTGCCTGTGTGCTCCAGGTTCTTCCTCACTTTCTCTTCTATTAGATTCAGTGTATCCGGTTTTATGTGGAGGTCCTTCATCCACTTGGATTTGAGCTTTGTACAGGGAGATAAGAATGGATAAATTTTCATCCTTCTCCATGTTGACTACCAGTTGACCCAGCACCATTTGTTGAAAATGCTGTCTTTTTTCCACTGAATGTTTTTAGATCTTTTGTCAAAGATAAAGTGACCATAGGTATGAGGGTTCATTTCTGGGTCTTCAATTCTATTTCATTGATCTACCTGCCTGTCCCTGTACCAATACAATGCAGTTTTTATCACTATTGCTCTGTAGTATAGTTTGAGGTCAGGGATGGTGATTCTGCCAGATGTTCTTTTATTGTCAATAAAAGAGCAATCCATGAGCATGGGAGATCTTTCCATCTTCAGAGGTCTTCTTCAATTTCTTTTGTCAGAGACTTGAAGTTCTTGTCATACAGATCTTTCACTTGCTTGGTTAGAGTCACACCAAGGTATTTTATATTATTTATGACTATTGTGAAGGGTGTCATTTCCTGATTTCTTTCTCAGCCTCATTATTCTTTGAGCACAAGAAGGCTACTGATTTGTTTGAGTTAATTTTATATCCAGCACTTTGCTGAAGTTGTTTATCAGGTTTAGAAGTTCTCTGGTGGATTTTTTTGGGGTCACTTAAGTACACTATCATGTCATCTGCAAATAGTGATAATTTGACTTCTTCCTTTCCAATTTGAATATCTTTGACCTCCTTTTGTTGTCTAATTGCTCTGGCTAGGACTTCGAGAACTATATTGAAGAGGTAAGGGGAGAGTGGATAGCCTTGTCTAGTTCCTGATTTCAGTGGGATTGCTTCAAGCTTCTCTCCATTTAGTTTGATGTTGGCTACTGGTTTGTTGTATATTGTTTTTACTGTTTAGGTATGGGCCTTGAATTCCTGATTTCCAAGACTTTTATCATGAAGAGAAGTTGGATTTTGTCAAATGCTTTCTCAGCATTTAATGAAATGATCATATGTTTTTTTTTCCTTTGAGTTTGTTTATATAATGTATTACATTGACGGTTTTCCATATATTGAACCATCCCTGCATCTCTGGGATGAAGCCTACTTGATCATGGTGGATGATCGTTTTGATGTTTTCTTGCATTTGGTTGGCAAGAATTTTATTGAGTATTTTTGCATCGATAGTCATAAAGTTCCCTTTCTTTGTTAGGTCTTTGTGTGGTTTAGTTATCAGAGTAATTGTGGCTTCAAAAAGCTAATTGGGTAGTGTTCCATTTGTTTCTACTTTGTGGAATAGTTTGAAGTGTATTGGTAATAGGTCTTCTTTGAAGGTCTCATAGATCTCTGCATTGAACCCATATGGTCCTGGGCTTTTTTTGATTGGGAGATTATTAATGACTGCTACTATTACTTTAGGGGTTATGGGATTGTTTAGATCATTTATCTGATCCTGATTTAACTTTGGTACCTGGTATTCATCTAGTAAATTATCCATTTCCTCTAGATTTTCCACTTTTGTTGAGTATAGGTTTTTGTAGTAGAATCTGATGATTTTTTTTAGATTTCTTCAGCATCTGTTGTTATGCCTCCCTTTTCATTTCTTTCTTTCTTTCTTTCTTTCTTTCTTTCTTTCTTTCTTTCTTTCTTTCTTTCTTTTTTTTTTTCGGGACAGGGTTTCTATGTATAGCCCTGGCTGTCCTGTAACTCACTCTGTATTCCAGGTTGGCCTTGAACTCAGAAATCCGCCTGCCTCTGCTTCACAAGTGCTGGGATTAAAGGCATCTGCCACCACTGCCTGGGAAAGAAATGACTCTTTATTATTATTTTTTAAACGAATAGCTGTCTTCAGACACAAGAGAAGAGGGTATCAGATGTGGTTGCTGGGAATTGAACTTAGGACCTCTGGGAAAGTAGTCAGTGCTCTTAACCGCTGAGCCATCTCTACAGTCCTCACTTTTCATTTCTGATTTTGCGGATTTGGGTACTGTGTCTGTTCCCTCTGGTTAGTTTGGCTAAGGATTTATCTATCTGGTTGGTTTTTTTCAAAGAACCAGCTCCTGGTTTGGTTGATTCTTTGTATAGTTCTTTGTATAGTATTTTGTATTATTTCTACTTGGTTGATTTCAGACCTGATTTTGATTATTTCCTGCCATCTATTACTCTAGGGTGTATTTGCTTCTTTTTGTTCTAGAGCCTTCAGCTGTTCTGTTAAGCTGTTAGTGTATGCTCTCTCCAGTTTCTTTTTGGAGGCACTCAGAGCTATGAGTTTTCTTTTTACCACTGCTTTCATTGTGTCCCATATGTTTGGGTATGCTGTGCCTTCATTTTCATTAAATTCTAAAAGGTCTTTAATTTCTTTCTTTACTTCTTCCTTGACCAAGTTATCATTGAGTAGAATGTTGTTCAGTTTCCACGTGTATGTGGGCTTTCTGTTGTTTTTGTTGTTATTGCAGAACAGCCTTAGTCTGTGGTGATCTGATAGGATGCATGAGACTATTTCAATCTTCTTATATCTGCTGAGATCTGTTTTGTGACCGAGTATATGGTCAATTTTGGAGAAGGTACCATGAGGTGCTGAGAAGAAGGTATATTCTTTTGTTTTAGGATAAAATGTTCTGTAGGTATCTGTCAAATCCATTTGGTTCATAACTTCTGTTAGTTTCACTGTTTCTCTGTTTGTGTTTCCCTGATCTCTGTTTTGTTTCCTGATTGATGAGAATGGGGTGTTGAATTCTCCCACTATTATTGTGTGGGGTGCAATGTGTGATTTGAGTTTTAGTAGTTTCTTTTATGAATGTGCGTGCCCTTGTATTTGGAGCATATATGTTCAGAATTGAGAGTTCATCTTGGTAGATTTTTCTATTGATGGCCTTCCTTATCTTTTTTGACTACTTTAGGTTGAAAGTCAATTTTATTTAATATTAGAATGGCTACACCAGCTTGTTTCTTGGGACCATTTGCTTGGAAAATTGTTTTCCAGCCTTTTACTCTGAGGTAGTGTCTGTCATTGTCCCTGAGGTGAGTTTCCTGTATGCAGCAAAATGTTGGGTCTTGCTTATGTATCTAGACTGTTAGTCTATGTCTTTTTATTGGAGAATTGAGTCCATTAATATTAAGAGATATTAAGGAGAAGTGATTGTTGCTTCTTGTTACTTTTGTTATTAGAGGTGGAGTTATGTTTGTGTGTCTCTCTTTTTGGTTTGTTTTTTTTATTTTTTTATTTATTTATTTATTTTTTTTTTATTCTTTTTTTTTTAATTTACATTCCAAATCACTTCCCCTTTCCCGTTTCCTCCCTCCCCGAAAGTCCCATAAGCCCCCTTCCCTCCCTCTTTTCTCCATTCAACCCCCTCTCATTACTCTGTCCTGGCGTTCCCCTACATCCAGTCTTTCCAGGACCAGGGGTCTCTCCTTAAAAAAAAAATGAATTCACGAAATTCCTAGGCAAATGGTCAGAACTTGAAAATATCATCCTTAGTGAGGTAACCCAATCACAAAAGATCACACATGGTATGCAGTCACTGATAAGGGGATATTGACCCAGAATCTCAGAATACCCTAGACACAATCAGCATATCAATAGATTTCTTTTTGGTTTGTTAAAAGACAATTAATTTCTTGCTTTTTCTAGTGTGCAGTTTCCCACCTTTTGTTGGTGTTTTTCATTCATTATCCTTTGGAAGGTTGAATTTTTGGAAAGATATTTTGTAAATTTGTTTTTGTTGTGGAATACCTTGGTTCCTCCATTTATGGTAATTGAGAGATTTTCTGGGTATAGCAGCTTGGGTTGGCATTTGTGTTCTTAGGATTTGTATGACATCTGCCCATGATCTTCTGGCTTTCATAGTCTCTGGCGAGAAGTCTGGTGCAATTCTGATAGGTCTGCCTTTATATGTTACTTGACATTTTTACCTCACTGCTTTTAATATTCTTTCCTTGTTTAGTAAATTGGTGTTTTAATTATTATGTGATGGGAGGAATTTCTTTTCTGGACCAAACTATTTGGAATTTTGTAGGCTTGTATGTTCATAGGCATCTATTTCTTTAGGTTAGACAAATTTTCTTCTATAATTTTGCTGAAGACATTTACTGACCCTTTAAGTTGGAAATTTTCCCTCTCTTCTATACCTATATTCCTTAGGTTTGGTCTTCTCATTTTGTCCTGGATTTCCTGGATGTTCTGTATTAGGCACTTTTTGCATTTTTCATTTTCTTTGACTTTTGTGTCAATGCTTTCTATGGTACCTTCTGCATCTGAGATTCTCTTTTCTATCTATTGTATTCTGTTGTTGATACTTGTATCCATGACCCCTGACTTTTTTCCTAGGTCTTCTATGTCCAGAGTTGTTTCCCTTTATGATTTCTTTATTGTTTCTACCTCCAATTTAGATCCTGCATGGTTTTGTTCAATTCCTTCACCTGGTTTGTTATGCTTTCCTGTAATTCTTTAACGACTTCTCCCTGTTTACTTGTGTTCTGTATTTCATTAAGGGAGGGAGTTATTTATGTCCTTCTGGAAGCCTTCTATCAACATCATGAGCTGTGATTTTAAATCCAAATCTTGCTTTTCCGGTGTGTTGGGGTATCCAGGACTTGCTGTTGTGGGAGATTTGGGTTCAGATGCTGCCATGTTGCCTTGATTTCTGTTGGCAATTTTCCTACATTTACCTTTTGCCATCTGGTTATCTCTGATGTTATTTGGTCCTGCTGTCTCTGGCGGGTGCTTGTACCTCCTGTGAACCTGCAAGCCTGTCTCACCACCCCTGGGTGACCGGCTGTCTCTCCCCTGGCACAAACTGCTGTGGCGCTGCCCAGTTCCTGGGTGCAGGTGGATCTAGGACTAATTCTGTTCCAGCTGCTCTGACACTCCTGTGTTCCCTGGCTCCTGGCTGTACCTGACTGCTCAGTCACATGGGAGAGAAGATGGTGGTGGCCTGGCCTCCAAAGCAGGGAGTCAACTCACTCCCTGCAGAGTGGTACTCCCGTAGCAGGATAGGTGCATTGAGGACCTTGGAGCCTCCCAGCTCCTGGGTGCAGGCGAAGCCTGGATGGACCCAGTTCATCTGGTGCTCCTGGTCCCTGCCTCCTGACTGTACCTGTCTGCTTGGTCACTGGAAAGAAGATGGGGGCTGCTATTTGGTCTTTCTATAATGTCCTAGATTTCCTGCTTGTTCGCTTTCTGGAATTTTTTTTTTTTTTTTTAGATTTAACATTTTCTTTTCCTGAGGTGTCTATTTCTTCTATCCTGTTTTCAATGTTTTAGATTATTTCTTTCCTAACCTGTTTTCTGTTGCTGAAGCTTACCTCAGAAGTTCCAGTTGGAATTTATAAATTTTTAATTTCCAGATTTCCCTGTTTGTGTTTCTTTACTGATTTTATTTCCACTTCCAGGTCTAAAACTGTTTTATGCATTTCGTTCCACTATTTGTGTTTTCATAGAATTACTTAAAGAATTTACTTACTTCCTCCTTAAGGACATCTACCATATCCATAAAGGGTATTTAAAGATCTCTGTCTTTTTCTTCAACTATCTTGTAATTCTCAGGGCCTACTTTGTTAAGGTCGCTGGGCCCTAGTAGAGAGATAATGTCCTAGCTATCATTGATTTTGTTTTTCCACTGGCATCTAGGCATCTGGGATTGTGATGATTGTGATTTTAGGTAGTGATATCTAGTCTTGTCTTGGCTGGGTTGATGCTTTGTTTTTTGATATCTATTACTGTCTCTCTGGTTTGTAGGAAGGTGAGGTGTCTATGTGTTACCTGGTGGGAAATTATAGGATCCTGCTAGGTATTGCTAGTGAGGTATTCAGTAAAATGTGTTTCTGAGTATTGGGGGTTAACACTCTGAATGGGGATGGACTAGGAGGTAGTAATTGGGGGAGTCTATAGTTGGGAAGGAAGTGCAGTATTCTACTATGATCTGCTTACTGTCTTGGGTAATGGGGTCAGAAAATGAGGAAAGGACACAATAAGTAGTCTGCTACCAAGGCAGGATTAGATATAAAGGAGAGAAGAAAGAGTTAAGACTTGAAGTCAGCATCCCTGCTTTGCTGGCTTACTTGCTTCTCTGGCAGGCCTAGTTTGTAGGTTCATAGGGAATGTCTGCTGGACTTGGAGGCTGTACAAAAGCAATGAGTGTGGGTAGGAAGGTTGGAAAGGATGATCTTTGTGATCCAGTGGAGGTATGGGGATGATAACACAGCATGTGGTTTCCTACTAAGCTTGGGGTGATAATGCAGAATTTGGAGGAGAGGAGGAAGAGTTGAAGATCTACAGTTAGCCTTCCTACTTCTCTGGTGAGGGGTGGAAAAATGTATTTTCAGTTAAGAAAAGGAAAGCAGGAAAAAAATAAACTATAATCTCAACCATTTGGTGTCTTTTGGGAAACTCACTACATCAATGGACAAGCATCTGATCAGGAGATCTAGAGAAAATTCTCATCACTGCAAAGGGCTTTGCTAGGAAATGTTAACACCAATGTTAACCTTTCCCTGTGTTGCATATAATAGTTTACCACTTTTGGAACTATTGCTTTGTGGGTAACATTCTTTAATCTCTTTTTGACTGCCGCCATCCAAGATTGTCTCATCTGTCTCCAAGTCTCAGACTCAGTGACTACAAATCAGTTTTTTACACTGATAATCTCTGTGTTTGTTGAGAACACTCAGAGTATGGAATGACCTTAAATGATTTCAGGTATAGATTAAGAGATTTTAGAGAGGGTTTTGAATTCCTGGAGTTAACTAAGGAATCCAGATGTCACCAGAATGTTAAATAAGAAGCATCAAGAAAGAGCTATGTGACAAATATCCGAAGTTGAGAATATGTTTGAATGTACCTGTAAAAAGCCAAGTTGTATATATTTGCCTGGTTCTGTCTTAACCATTTTGAACTAGAAAGATTATTTGTTATACTTAGTTATAATAGAAAAGAAGAATAATTTAGTCTTTTAGAAAAAAATTGATTTATTATTTCTAAAAATATTATAGAACAGTTTTTTTCCTAAAGTGTTTATCTGGCTTAAATCATATGTGAGAGTACATGCTGATCTAAGTTCTTAGTGTTGTCAGCACTAACAAACAGTTAAGAAGTTATTCTTTCAAAAAAGTATCTCATTAGACTACCACAGTGTTTTATAATGAGATTTTTCATACTAAACATCAATTAACTTATATAACTATATCAAGAGGAGGCTCAATAACCCACATGTAAAGAAATGGGAATTTGGACACTCTTGAAACCTTCATAGACATGAATTTTAGAATTCCTATTTATGTATATGAGTAGAAATAAAAAACACATGTACATCCACAGTGTTCTGATGTGTAGAGAACATGTTATCAATAAAACAGAAAACTTTTCTGTTTAATTGGTATTCTCAGAATAGTTTAATTTGATTTCATGTCTATAAAATATCACTAAATGTTAATATACAATGCAATAAATGGATAGGTAAAGTTTTGGGAAATAAAAATAAAAGTTCCAATAAAATCAATAAAAGGATTGCACACATGAATCCATGAAAATCTCCTTTTACAATAGAAATGAAAAATAAAGTAAAATTTAAAGTTTAAAAAATAGGGACTAGAGACTGACTTAAGGGAATTCAGTAAAACCCTGAGCCTCAAACATTCACTATATTACCTTTTAATGTGACTCAAGTCACTTCTTAATTGCCTTTGTTTCTAAGCAACAATTTTGGTACCACTTAAGAAAACATGTTCTGACCTATTAGGTCTAGTCTATGGAGACATTTCAAACATATCTTTAGGAATGTGAACGTTAGAAGCATAGTAGATATTACAAATAAACTGTTCTCTCCTTGAGCATTTTGCCTTTGACTTACATTTTATTCAAAGTTTAGTTATAACATACAAAGATACTCTGTCTAATAAGATAGCAGCAATAGCCACATGTAAAAAAAATTGAGATATGATTCTTCCAAATTAAGGTTTTCTGTAAATACTGATTCTGGTGGGGTGGATCATGCATTTAATCCCAGCACTTGGGAGGCAGAAGCAGACACTTCCTTGTAGGTTCAAGGCCATCTTGGTTTATTAAATTGAGTTCCTGAGCAGGTGGGACTGTGTAGAGAGAACCTGTTTCAGAAAACAAAACTATAGCAACAACCCAAATGTCCCTCAACGGAGGAATGGATTCAGAAGATGTGGTATATTTATACAATGGAATACTACTCTGCAATTAAAAACAACAAATTCACGAAATTCCTAGGCAAATGGTCAGAACTGGAAAATATCATCCTTAGTGAGGTAGCCCAATCACAAAAGAACACACATGGTATGCAGTCACTGATAAGGGGATATTAACCCAGAATCTCAGAATACCCTAGACACAATTCACATATCAATAGATTTCCAAGAAGATGGAAGGAGAGACCCCTGGTCCTGGAAAGACTGGATGTAGGGGAATACCAGGACAGAGAAGTGAGAGGGGGTTGAATGGGGAACAGAGGGAGAGAAGGGGGCTTATTGGACTTTTAGGGAGGGAGGAAATGGGAAAGGAGAAATCATTTGGAATGTAAATTAAAAAAACTTAGAAAATAATAATAATAAAAAACATTACCAAAACAACAAAAAAAGAAAAGAATACAAATGTGCTTCAAAATATTGACATAGTTCCTCAAAATGATTTTGTGTACAGGAAATGAAGGAGGGTTAATGCTGTTGATATTAGTTTAAGCAGAAAACAAGAATAAAATTATTTTCTTATTTATTAATTTTTAATTGTAGTTGCCAGAATATTCTATATTGTGCATGAAATACATCTCACGTGTTGTCTCACCAAGCCCATTTGACAGAACAGGCAAAACTGTATTTCCATGTAATAGAAATTATAATTTTTCTGACTTCCTCATGTTTATTCAGGGTGAGATAATGAGAGGTTAAATATCTATAAATTACTCTCTTGTTTAATTTCTATACTTATATTGACAATATATGGTTACGTTTTAGATGTTATAGGCCTTTGTGATCTAGAATATCTGCCCAGCATGATCTTACCATGTCACTACATGTATACAAATAAACTTGTGAAACTATCACCAGCTTTTTACTCAAAGTGCAGAATTTAAAATAAATTAGAATTTTAAGTTTAGAGATAGAAAGTTCAATAAAAACAATATGTACAAAAATATCAAACCAAACAAGATATTTTAATATTTATTTTGGGGGTTTTTGTGGGGGGGCAATTGTTTCTTTTTGAAAGAAAGGAAGAACACCAAGTTGGATAGGTAGTGAAGTGGGGAGGAACTGTAGGAAGTTGGAAAAGGAAAAGAATATGGGCAGAATACATTGTATGATAAAGCTAATCATAAAGGTGGCAGTGGATCATACCTTTAATTCCTGCACTTCAATAATCCTATGAGTACAATGTCTCTTGACAATTTGCCAAGTGTCAGCACTGTCTGAGACTTTTCATAGCAGAAAAATATTACCATCTTTTAAATGAACAGATATTAGTATGAAAGTGGACACTAGCATTGTCCATTTGGATTGCTAGTCAACTCTGTGGGTTCTAAATGCCATATATTCTCAACTCAGAGTCTAAGATCAAAGCCTTGCCACATTTGATGTCTTGCGATTAATGTATGTTGACCTGTCTATAAATAGCTGAAGGCACAATGTCTTCCTGATTCTTGTTTTGAGTGATGATCCTCTTCAGGATTGTGGACTCAGGAACTTATAACCTCCCCCCCCCACACACATAACACATTGTTCCCCTCTCTGAATATTATAATTTTGAGAGTTAAGATTTCAATATCTGTATTTGAGGACAAAGATCACCATTCTTCTGAGTAGAGTAGATATTAATTGCTGGAAAGTGCATTACTTTATTGTTAATTTTCTCCTACCTGAGGATATGGGATGGAACAAGATAAACATAAAAACAGTAAATTTGCCTCTTATTGAAACAACAAGAGAATCACCCCCAAATCTTTGATAAATCAAGGAGCAATACAATGTGACAATGATAAACAAAATCCCATTTAAAGCTTACTTGCCTATTTCCTGTATTTCTTAAGAACTCATCAGCAGTCTGTGTGGTTTCTTCTGTAGTTTGCTTCATGTTTAGGAAATAAGGTTAATCATAAACACTTTTCTAATCTGATAATGCTCTAATGCTCTAATGTGTTCTTATACACTTTTAATATTATTTATAGTTAGTTATTCTAAGATGCTTTTTATACTGAAATTTGGGTGTATAACCCAATGCTATTTTTATTAAAAGAAAGTATCAAGCAGTAATGAAATCTGTCTCTCCATACACTTCTTACCAGTTATGTTCATTAAATGATAGTTTTTCTCTTTTGTAAAAACATTTTGGAAATCAATTTGGTAGCTTCTCAAAAAACTGGGAATAGCTCTACCTTAATACCCAGCTACACCACTTCTTGGCATATACTGTACCACAGGGACCCTTGCTAGACCATGTTCAAAGTAGCATTATTTATAATAGCTAGAAACTGGAAACAACCTAGATGTCCCTCAACTGCAAAATGGATAAAGAAAATGTGATATATCCATACAATGGAATACTGTTCCACTATTAAAAACAAAGACATCATGAATTTTGTAGGTAAATGGATGGAACTTGAGAGCATCATCCTGAGAAAGGTAACCTAGACCTCAAAGGACATGTATGTATGGGCTCACTTATAAGTATATATTAGCTACAAAGTAGAGGATATCCATGATACTCTCTACCGACTCAAAAAAGCTAAGCATGAAGGAAAGATATATTCTAATTTGCTCTCTCTCTCTCTCTCTCTCTCTCTCTCTCTCTCTCTCTCTCTCTCTGTATGAGTGTGTGTTCTTTCTCCACAGCACTGGGATAAATGTTGTGCAAGGCTATTTCTGACTTTTTACACAGGCCTTGGAGATCTGAACTCAAGTTTTCATACTATAGCAACTAATGCTTTTCCATATCTTCCTCTCCTAAGCCCTCACTACACTTTTGAAGTCACCTAAGGATAGCATTATATAATCCAACCCTTGTTCTCATTTCTCTCATGTTTTAGGAGCCACTGATTTCATTTCAGTCTCTATTAATTTTACTGTCCTAGATATTTCACATAAAATGAATCATATAGTAAGTGGTCTTTTGTGTCTGACCTCTTTCCTTATTCCATCTTTTAAATTTTCCATAAAATCAAAACATTGATCAATAATTTCTTCTATTTAATGTTGAATAATAGCCCATTGTGCAGATATCGTACGTTTCTTTGTCCATTCATCTGTTGATAGATATTTGAGTTGTTTTTAGCATTTGGTTGTTAATAATAGCAACATGAAAATTTGCATAGTATTCATTTATCTATTTTCAGTTCATTTTATTATGTACCAAGTGCTAGAGTTACTGAGTCATATGGTAATGTTATTTGTTTCCTATGGAAAAAAGTAATTACTTTAAACTTGTACATATTTATGGAGTTGAGGGCAAATGCTTGGTTCATCTGCAGAGTGGTGGTGATCAGATAAATCTAATTATTATTTCTATTTCCTCTACGGTTATCTGTTTACAGTGTTAGTAGCCTTGATGATCAGATCAGGGTAATTAGTGTTTCCTACTTTATTGCTATCATTTCTCAGGGTTTGTGGCCTTGATAGTCAGATAAGGGTAATTAGTGTTTCCATCTCTTTATCGTTCATTTCTGTATTTGTAGTCTTCAGTTCTTCTACCCCAGTCATGCCACTGCTCTGTAGAACCAATTAAACACATTCTACTTTGCTAAGTCTATTTTGGTTCCCATTTTCCAGCCAAATTAATCTCTTTCACACCTTGCCTAGTCTCTAGAATTGACTCTTGTCTATTTTTACATTAAATCTTTTCATTTTCTCAAATGAGTAAGAACATGTTGAAATTTTCTCTATCCTTAGCTTCTTTACCTAGTGTAATGTCTTTTAATTTTGTCCATATTCACAGACATGACAGGATTTATTTCTTTCTGGGTGAATAACGTCACGCACATCACCTCTCCTCACCCACAAGGTATCTGTTGGTTCTCATCTTGGATATTGTGAATAGTTATGCAGTAAACAGGAATATATGCATCTTTTTGATATATTGATTTTATTTTCTTTGTTTATGTGCCTTCTAGTGGAATAATTAGATCATACAATAAGTTCTATTTTTAGTTCACTAGGAAATTCACAGGCTGTTTAACATAACATCCATCTGTACTAATTTACATTCCCACAAGCAGTTCTATTTCCATCATAGTCACTAGCATTTTATTGATTGATTGATTGATTGATTGTAGACATTCTACCTATGGGGACAAGAGATGGAGGCTCATAGTGGCATTGATCAATATTACCTTATATAGTAGAGTTCACTCTGTTTTATACTTGTTTACAATTTGTGCATTTTCATTCTGATTTTGAAACCAGGCTTTAATGGTCTCTGATACTTGCTACCTAGCCTAGGACTGATAAGAACTTCTAGCAATTCTTCTGTCTCACTCACTCATGTACCAGGACCACAGTGCAAGCTCCCAATATCAACTTGTGCATATCTTTTTGAGAAATGTTCACTCACACAATTGCTCATTTTAAAACCATAATTTATTTTCGTAATTGAGTATTTTGAGTCCCTTATACAATTTATTTAATCCCTTTCTAAAGGGTTAATTTAGTGTCAGGTTGATTTCTATTTTTTTTTCCTACTTTACTCATTGCTTTCTTTTGTAAGGCATCATTGTTACAACCTTTGTCAAGTTTCTGCTTGTGCTGCTTGTATTTTTGCTGTCTTACTTAAAAATCACTGTGGACATCAAGTGTTCCTCCTATTTTCTTTCTTTGGTCTTCCAATGGAGTGTTTTAAACCACTATAGTTATGTCTGTCTTCAACTTGTTTCAAAATATAGGGATTGTAATCTTGAATTTTGAAGAGTTTTGGTAGAACTATAATGAATTTTTCAATTTTAAAATTTTATTTCTATATTTAAGGATGTGGTTATGATATTCTATAGCTTATTTTTTGCTTAACAGTGAATTTTAAAAATAACCCCAAATGCATCCAGTGTACTTTGGAATATATATTCCTGTGTGCTACAGGAAATAAACTGGAATTTACTTTTTTCCATTATTTTCTGATGATTTTTTTCACTAAGAAGAAATAAGTTGGTGATCATAATCATAGATTCTTCAAGGACAAATATCTAATAGTTGATATTTATTTTTATTTCTGAGATTTGGCTAGCTTTTCTTTTAGAACTATCTATTAGTCCAAGGGCCTCAAGATGGGTATGTTCTTGTTGACACCTTTCAACATCAGTGTTGAATATTTTATGAAAAGATACAGCTCACTCCCATTCAACTTGAAGCTGTGTAGTGCCAGTTTCTAACTAGTCTAACATTTATTTTATTTTTTAAGTTATCAAAATAATTTATAATATTTAAATGCCTCTTAAATATACATGATATCTTCTGAAGCTAAAAGTAATATGCACTCAGCCAGTTTTTAAAATCTATTTGGAATATTAAGCATGATAGATATAGAAAAAATTCTTTTATGAAGTCCTCTATAAAAGGAAATTGTGACAAGTTCCTAATTGAATGGAAACCATTCTATCTCCAAGAGAGAATATTCAGAGTAACTGTGGCTTCATAGAATCAGTTGGGGTATTGATGCCCCAAATACAACATGAAATGTGTAAGAAAGACTCCTCTGTCTCCAATAATAATAGAAAGTAAATTCTAAATACTGCTCTGCTCACTGAGGCACATGGTAGAATTTTCAGATTAAGTATTGTTTGGGCTTCGTCTGGTAACAAAAAACCAGTGAGCTATCTTGAAACTTGCCTGAAATAACTTTATATGCCTTTTGGAGTTCTTTTATATGTCTTTCTCAAACAATGCCATTTTTTCTTTAATTTTGAGAAATCTAATACACAATACAACATGAGAACCTCAGTTCCTTATGGGCAAATTACATTTGTCATAGTCTTTGATTAAAGAGACAAAGTAACAGATTTTGAAGGACAATGTTTCCTATGGACAATTTTAAGGTATTTCCCTATTTTGTTCCATTTGTTCTTCTCGTGCTTATTCATATTCATCTCACCACATATCAGCCACAAAATTGAGCCTTGTGTTCAGTAATTTACATGATAGGGTAATTTTCTATGTAAACTCATTTCTTACTAGTTAAAGCAGAAGTACAATTATTCAATATTGATGCCAACCTTAGCCTTCTCCAGAATTATGACTTCAGTTAGCATTAGGAAATACACTCTGCACTACATGGACATGGCATATTCCCATGCCTTTAAAATATCACAGTCATGGAGATCAATGAAAACTTGTCTTCCTGTTTGTCTTTTCTTGATATTTAATGGGAATGAAGGGAACGAGTATTTCCTTTTCTTGTATTCTCTCTCTACAAATCTCTTAACTTCCTATCTTGTCAACAAATTTTGTGTAGCTTTCCCTGAAATGAAGCAGTCACTCCATAGCCCCGTGGTCTATGCCAGCAGCTTGCCCATTACTGGCCACATACTGATATATTCTGAAAGTAGATTGCTTAGCCAACTCTGAGCCTGAGATCCTCCATCAATCCTCAGCAGCCCCTATGCGCTGGGACCTGACAATCAGTATGACCAGTGAGGTCTCACATTTTCTTTGCTGTGTTTTGCAGGGCTTTCCAAACCTTATTTCTCTTGATTCTGGATTTCCTGATTCTCTTTCCTGTTTAAAACATTTAGTTTGTAGTCTCAAAACCCTTATTTCTGAGCCTGTTAAGCCATCAGTCAGCAACTAAAGAAGTTATTGGAGGTTAAGGTATGAAGGAGCCCCATGGTAGTCTGAGTCCTGGAATGGCAAGTGTCGCCTGACAGATGCCCCTACCTGTTTCACCTCCCACAGCACGCACATCATGTCAGACGGCCATTTTATTAAATTAGTAGCAAACATCCTCCCAGTAGAGAGTCAGGGTGGCTTTACCTTCTGGCTGCTACAAAGTCCTACTCCCACATTGTCTCCATGTTCAAGCTGTTCCCAAGTGAAACTCCCTCACTGGCCTGGGTAATGTGCTGTGTCATCCTCCCCAGGGCTGTGAGCATGTGTGACTAATAATCCACTGTCAATGTCTTCTGTTCAACATCAGATGTTTTGTGTTAAGCTACTCCCAAGACTCAGTGGGCCATAAAGGAAGAGACCTAGAAAACAAGATTACCTCTCCTTTCTCTTTTTCTTTCTAACATGATACATGGATTTTTTTAAAAGATCCTTTGCCCATTTTATTCACATAAACAGCTACAGATGTTTAATATACCCTTAGTTTAGAGGATGGTCAGGAGACAGTAAACTTTCTAAATTTCCACACCGGTTATGTGATTTTATTCTATGCTAACAGTGTTCTCTTCGTCCTTAATATCATAATCAATGCCTTGTTTCTGGTTAATTTTTTCATGTTGATCAAATAATGAGAATGAGATTTATTGTTGAGGTTACTTCAGAGGGCCAAGGTAAAATTTTATTTAAAAAAATTCAACTTTCTATTTTATCCTCTCTTAAATTGCCAACTATTATCTAAGGCACAACTTTCTTGGTTTGCAAACATGGCTTATCTTCTCCAAGAAAGGGAATGTATTTACAGATTTTCAGTGTACATTACATTGACTAAAAGGTGAAGTAAAAGGAATGTCTTGAGTATACATACATACATATATATATATGTATATATGTGAATATATATGCACATATAATGCATATAATTATATTTTATATATAATGTGTGCTTGGTATAAAAAGCATTTCATGTATGCTATCTCACTTTATATCTAATACAGTATAGAGAATGCCATAATTACAATTTGTCTCAAGTTTAGATGTGATAAAGTGAAGGTTAACAAGGTTAAGTAACTTGCTCTAGAGTTTAATGCTCATTTGTAAACAGCGTAAGTACACCAGCAAGCTGATTCAATCTGTAAAGTGCCTGACAGGCATATATAAGACTCTGATTCCAGATCTGTGAGACCCAGATAATAAGCATTGCACACATCTCAAACTCGAGTGCTGATTAAGTGGGGGCAGATGATCCTCAGAGTTCACTGATCTGCTAGCCTATCCAGTGGGTCAATTCTGGCTCAGTGAAGGAGACCCTTTCTCAAAAATTAAAGGAGAGTAATTGATTATCCAAGTACATCTCTTGTCCCGTATACATGTGCACAAATGTATACATGCACTTGCAGACATATACAAGTATATACACATAGGAACACCAAATCATATGAAACATACATGTGTAAAAGACATAGAGGTCAAACCAAACCAAAGTTATCTGGTTTCAGAGCTAATATATTTCAGTTCTCTAAATGCAACCTCCCTTCATTACAATCCTCTGTTGTATTGACTAGTAGGGAGACTGCCATTCTCTCAAGATAGTGTTGCTTCTCCAACATCAGTGTGCACATGAATCACAAGGGAACATGATTAACCACAAACTTATAGACATGCTTTCACCAGCATGGATGAGTTGGATCCCAGAAATGTTACACACACACACGCACACACACACACACACACACACACACACACACACACAGACAGACAGACATACAAGCACGTGTGTGCATATATATGTATGTATATTTAAATTATACATATATAACACATATATAGTTATAAATATGTGTGTGTATATGTGTGTGTATGTGTGTGCGTGTGAGGGAGAGAGAGAAAGAGAGACAGAGAGAGAGAGAGAGAGAGAATATGCTAGGCCTCTACCAATGATTCAGACACCGAATCACTCATCATCTTAACAAAATTTAAGCCTTCCATTCATTGCTGATAGAGAAGTGTATATTAGATGTGAATGTCCACAGATACTACTAGTTGCACTCTGGGAGTTGAATCATATACTAAAGATGCAAATGAAGTATCTCATTGACACTAACCTGATGACACTTCACACAAAATGGACACTGAATGTAGTTTGTACTCTCTTTTTAACTAGAACTGGTGAACACCAGTTCATTGTGAAGTGACTGAATGTTGGCCAGTAAGTTTGAGTAGCCAATCAATACCTCATCATATTCCCATGTAAGACAGTCAATTATCTAAACAGTAGAATTCATCCTCTTGTCAAAATTGTTCTCTTCCATCATAAATGCCATCCATAGCTATAAATCATCAACAGTTTATATATATAAGCAAATCATATTAATTATATACTTGTGTTGAATAAAAAGTTTTAAACACTTAGTATTTTCCAATACATAGAACATGATAGTTAACATGCATCTTTATTACAAACTCATATGCTTATATACTCTGAAAGTTAATTTCATATGTTATTATTAGAATTTGTGTTCTGGACTTACATTAGCTGGTCCTACTTCCCTGTAGATTGTACCTAAGATTAGAGAAGTGAATAAAGTGAAGAAGAATTAAGATTTTATAACTACTAAGATGTAGTTATAAATCTCTAAATATCAGAATGAGCACAACTTAATGGCTTCAATGCTAGATTATAAAATATCTTCAAAAGACTTAAACAAAACTCTAAGCTAATGTGGTTTAAAATAGTTTACATTATTTATATATTTCTTTCACATATAAATAGTGAATGAAATGTTCACATGTCACAGTTAGCTCCATAACGCTGTAACTAAATCTATTTTTCAGCCAGAGTCTAGAAAAATCTTTAGCATCACAATTTTCAGCTGATATAAAGTCATTAATATAATAATAAATTCTGAAACAGCATCCAGATTCAGAGAGCAAATACATTGTACAAATAAAATAAATTATAAATCCATGAAAGTTATTTATTTGACTTTGCCATGTCACTATTCAAATCAATATATCTAATAATCCTATGAGGGTTTCTGGTGGGGAAACACAGATATTAGGATATGTTTTAAAGGTGTTTACATTTTATTATGCTGTTGTGGCTAGCACCACATTCTTCAGATATTTAAATAGGAATTTCTATGTGATGGGTCTCCAGGACATATTTTCATAACAGAGTAAATACAAATAATGATTATATTGAATTAGGACATCTTTTATTGACACCTCACTAGATTCTAGTCATGATTCCCAATAGACACCATTAGTTTTTATAAAGAAACCTAATACATATACTATTCACATTAAATATGTATATTCACCTTAATAATTCATATGCAAGTGAAATGAAACAAGCACATGCATGCATATGTGCGCATGGGCAGGTGTGTTTGTGGTGTGTGTATGTGTGTGTGTGTGTGTGTGTGTGTGTGTGTGTATTTTGTGGCCTCCTGCCCAGTTTCTGTGATAGCTGAACTTGGTACAAGCTCAATATAAATAACACTTAACAATGTTATAAAGCTTGGTTTTTATGTGCCCATAAGGTAATAGATGATAGATGTATTGTAGAAGAAATTTTCATTATGAGAAGAGAGTTTGACAGATGATCCATTTCATGCTTTCATACAGAGATTATACCCAAGAGTTATGTTTCATAGTCATCAAAACTCAAGAATATATTTTATGTTTTTAGCTGAAAATAATAACAGGAATTATGCTACCAAAAGGGAAATGCATTAAAATATTAATGATATCCAAGCTCATTTGCAATACAAGTTTTTCAATTATTTAAACTATATATTATTCACATGAATTCATATAAAACATAGATACATTTGATACATGTACTCTAAACTCACAGTGCTTTGTAAATCATGCAGATACCTATATGTCTAAAAGATTATTTGTGTCAGTCTTTATACTGAGAATTAAGCATTGCTTCATTATAAAATGTATCTTTTAAATTCCATGGAAGTAATAAAATATTCAACTCTTCAAATATTGGTAAAGGTACTTCAGAAGACAAATCTTGTTAGGATAAGATATTTGATTAATTCTAATTAGAAATTATATAGATTAAACTCTTTTAAATAAAATAATTCAATGTTTTCTTTGAACTAATTTTGACTGTTCTATATGATGATAAAGGGATTAAAAATATCTTAAAGAAGTATTCCATAATGAAAGAAGAATTTTCATATGTATAATTTCATTAAAGAGAAAAACATTGAATAGATAGATGGAGAGTGGGCATCCTTGTCTTGTCCTTGGTTTTATTGAGATTGCTTCAAGTATCTCTCCATTTAATTTGATAGTGGCTGTTGGTTTGCTGTATATTGCTTTTATTTCCCAAAGTCATTCTGACCTGGTAGAGAATTTTTTTAATTTTTCTGCTGAAATTTTCTAGTATTATGAGAAAGACTTAAGCTTTTCAATACTTTTAAATAATTCAAATTTGTTTAATATAGTTCAAGTTTGATTATTATGTATTATACATAAACTTCTGTTTATAGGTGTTCCTGAGTTTTAGAATATTTTGTTTTCTAGAATTTTATCCTTCATATTTCATACAATTATTGTGGTATTCCTACCTGGTGCTTGATTTTTACTTTCAATTAATTAATAATGTATTATTTCCTACAGTATTTTATTGAGTATTTCATACAATGCATTTTATATATATTCACCCCTGAAACTCCCCCTCTTACCACCCTCTATACTTCTTCTCATCTCTTCCCATTAAACTTTGAGATTAATTCTTACCCACTCATTTCTCATTGCGTACAGTTTACATTGCCCAGCTAGTCTTGAATGTGGGGCCTCCCTGGTCAGTCTCTGAGGGTCACATCACTACAGAAAACTGAGCCTCCCTATATTTGTAGCTCTTACAAGCCAATAGTTCCTCAGCTAAGAGTGTGATCTTTCATACACTTTCCTGTCTCCATGCTAGAATTTTGTCTGGTTGGAGCTTGAGCTGGTCTTGTGGATACTGTTACCATCACCATGAATTCATAAGCTCACGTACTCTGTTGTGTCTTGAACATTTCTTTGATGTTTTTGACCACCTTTAGCTTTTACAATCTCACCTCCTCTATTCTACAAAGATCTTCAAGAATTAGAGTATGTAGTGAGTATCTAATACAGATACACTGTTGATGGCAGAACACTACTCAGTTTTAAATTCTCTACTGGGGTTTCTCTGTGTTATTTGCCCCCTATGGAAATGGGAAGTATCTCTCATGAAGACCGAGAGTTGCTTTGATTTATGGGTATAACAGTAAGTCATTAGTTGATTTAATTATCTGACTGTTCAATAGAATAGTAGTATTGGGCTCTCCCGTAAGGCCTAAGACTTATCTAGCCATGGGTTTTTGTCCCTTTTAACTGCATCTCACAGAGTGAGACTTTTATTCAATCAGAAAATTAAATTTATTGTTATTCATTTATGTTTGAGGGGATTGAATTTAGGAACAAACAAATATTAGAGTGGTGGTCTAATAAACTATATGGTATTCTGGTGGAAGTAAATGTATGTAGATACTGAAAAGATTAGTGGTTGCTGTGGTCAGAGTGTATGCCAGATTGAATGAGCAGAACCCATAAGATTTTTTTGGATGGAAAGATTTGTACATGGTACGGAAATGATCTGTATAACATTACCCAAATGATAGCTTTTAATGTTTGCAATTATATTTTATTTTACAAACTGCTTGAAATCTTTAGTTACCATTGTCAGCTTGAGTGTTGCATCTAGAACAGTTATAGTTTGATTTTATCCATTGCTCTGTGGTTGACTCAGTAGCTCAATATCAATTATGTTGAACTGTCTTCAATAGTAAGCACAAATCAAGAAATCAGGCAGCTCATCTAGATCTCTCTTCTCTTTCTGTACACAACTCCAGACTTTCTCAGTTGAAGTTGTGTTAGATACCATTATTTGGAATAATATCTTGCTATTAATTTATTCTAAAGATTTAATTGTTACTTAAAATAATGTAATTTGGATAAAGTATCCCTTATATAAAACACCAGTTTTACTAGCCTGTTAGTTGGTTACCTCATGATGCTAACAAAATATCAACTTTAAACTCTATCCTTTCTTGCATCAAATAATTAAAACTCATTCTAGGTTTCTTTTTGTCTTTTTATAGTTTAGTTTAATTCACTTTAACAGTGCTGGAGGTTAAATTTAGGACCTCACACAAGCTGAGAAAATGTTCTACCATTAAGCTACACCTATCACATACTTGTTACTTTTTATTTCTGAAAAATGGTCTTATTAACATGCCATGTTGACCTAGAACTCACTTAGTAGCCCATGCAGAACATGAACCTTAGTCCTCCGGCCTCAGCCTCCTGAATTCCTGGGATTACAAGACTGTTCTGACAGTTGTATCCATCCTACAATCTTCTAAGGAGAATCATTCTGTTTGTCAGGCTACAATATCACTACTCGACACTATATTGATATATGTTTTAGGCACGGAGGAGATGCACAATTCACTAAGTGCCAAGATGAAATTCAATGCAAGGCTCAACTGGAGGTGTAGCCTAAAGAACCTACCTATAATTGAACCCTCAATTCAGTGACTCTTTCTTAAGTGGTTTGATGTAAGCACTGGATTTGCAATTTGAACCTATGATTTCGGAGCTTATTTTATTTCTTCTTCAGTCCAATCTATAACCACAAACTCCTTCTATATAACTCCTTCTATTATAAGTTCATCTTGGGTACAAAATTGTTCTTAAAGGCTGTCTATAAAATTGATCAAAAATCATATTCCACACATCCCCACAAAGCTCTTAAGGGTTCTTAGAAAAAGAAACATGGTCTCCAGGACATTAACATTGTCTCTTGCTTCTCCCCTTTCCCTACGAACCTGGGCTCATGTGCTTATTTAGTATCCCATGCTCCTTGTGTGAGATTGGTCTTCCAGTCACAGTTAAAAAAGGAAGCTATTATTGATTCACTTAGTTCCTCCTTCTGAGGAAGCAGCTCTGTTTAGTTAGACTATTTTCAAAGTCCTTTAAGGAAGTATATAAATCCCTGTATAAATGCTTTCCATTTCATTCAAAGGCAATCAAAAAATTCAACAATTCTTCTCACTATAGAAATATTTCATAATAGATCCATTTCATAGTAACAAAATCTCCTGGAGAGACATTTCTAACTTTAAAGTGCACTAAAATTTTTATTATCAGCAACCAGGCATATGGTTTGGAGCCCTGAAAATAGAGAATGAAGAACTAATACTTTTCATTCTCAGGGTTGAGTATCTTTTTATGTTTTCCATTGTATCTGTCAAAGAAGCTATCACTTGTAACAATTTTAAAATTCTCATTTCATTTATCATTTCAAAAGTTTATTGACTATTAAAACAATCATTGATTTAACAAGCAGTTGCCTAAGACAAGATCTTAAAAAATAATGCATAAATCAAAATAAGGCATTTTAAAGATTATATTTTAATGCAAAATTATTTTTTAATGATATATCCCTTTGATATCTGCTATGCTTCCTCTCTTGCCCATTTTTAGAATAGGTTTACTCATGGATGCCAGTTGTCAGGAGACAAGAATTATGCTTGTACTATTTGTACTCTAAACATTATTTTACCATAAAGATATACCTTAGGAAATAGTAATAGGTGGTCTTCATTACAAATGGTGAATTTTGAAAATACCATGACTACTTTAATATCTAAAAGAATGAAAAGAAAGATTTTTTTTTAATTTAATTTTATTTTATTTTTTTAATTTACATTCCAAATCACTTCCCCTTTCCCGTTTCCTCCCTCCCCGAAAGTCCCATAAGCCCCCTTCCCTCCCTCTTTTCTCCGTTCAACCCCCTCTCATTACTCTGTCCTGGCGTTCCCCTACATCCAGTCTTTCCAGGACCAGGGGTCTCTCCTTCCATCTTTTTAGAAATCTATTGATATGCTGATTGTGTCTAGGGTATTCTGAGATTCTGGGTCAATATCCCCTTATCAGTGACTTCATACCATGTGTGATCTTTTGTGATTGGGTTACCTCACTAAGGATGATATTTTCAAAGGAATGGATTCAGAAGATGTGGTATATTTACACAATGGAATACTACTCTGCAATTAAAAACAATGAATTCACGAAATTCCTAGGCAAATGGTCAGAACTTGAAAAGAAAGATTTTTATCTCTCAAAAATGATTTGTTATTTAGCTCCTTCAAATTTGAAAATTATCTCTAGCATTTAAGAAATTAATTTTTGTCTAAATTAACTTCTTGATGCTAACAATATGTGAACACAATATGTTGTTACCCATTCAATCTTTCTGTTTAATGAGCAGTCCTTATGTATCATGTGTTGAACTGAGTGTTACAATACAGCAGAATTAAGTATAGCCTTCATCTTCATGACATTTATTTGTCAATGTGAAAGGTAAAAAATAATTCCAAAGGCAAATATAATAGAATGAATTAGATGTTCTTAAATGTATTGTGGAGACCAAGGCAGGAGAAGGAATAGAGTTATTGCGTAATCTGCAATCTTGGATGTTTATAAAACTTGCTAGGTCAGCAAATTCTATGATGAAGAAATATTGAGTGTGAAGCAAATAAGTAGATACGTAAAGTTGATATCTTGTCAAAGAACATTCTCAAAACTTTCTGAATTTTGCCTTATAAGGAAATCAGTGTGGCTAGAATAAGGAAGAGAAGGGACCAAAAGGACATAGGACTAAATCTGGGAGTATGGCACAGGGTGCAATCACAAAGGGCCTGCTTCAATAGTGAGTGCACAATCTTTCTCCATGAAAGCCTTAGTGAGACTCTGAGCACAGAAATTATTTAATGGTCATCATGATTATTGTGTAGGTTGCCAAAACATAATATAACTTAGGGGTAGTATTAACAAAGCGAGGGAATGATTGAGATGATCAAGCTCTTGATGTACTGTAAGTTCACAGAGAGAGTTAGTTTGCTGATGGATTCAATATGGCTATAATAGGAAAATGTAGCATGTTTTGTTTGTACAAACTCATTATGAAGTTACTATGAACTGATGTAGGAAACACTGGAGGGGAAGTTTGTGATCATAAACTGGAGTTTGTTTCCAGATGAGCAAAATTTAAATTGGCTTTTAATTTCCATACAAAGATGACAGACACATCTGAAATAGTCTTGTGTAGTTTGAGTCAAAGGTAGAATTTGCTTTTTTACCATTATTACCAGGTGTTTGTAATTTATTATCATGCATTAGATAGAGTTCATCCATGAAGTGAAGGTGATATGCTTGACCTAAGGCACTATTGGGAAATGTGATTTACTTGGAGTAGGTGTGGCCTTTTTGGAGGAAGTATGTCGCTGCGGGGGTGGGGTTTATACATTCCTCCTAATTAACCTCATTGGGGCCAGTCTTCTCCTGTTTGCCTTCAGAAGATGTAGATCTCTCATCTCCTCCAGTGCCATGTCTGCCTGCCTGGATGCTGCTATCCTTCCTGCTATGATGATAATGGACTGCACCTCTGAACCTGTAAATTAGATAAATGTTGTGTTTATAAGAGTTGCCTTGATCACAGTGTCTCTTCACAGCAATGAAACCCTGACTAAGACAATCCAGGTCATCGAATTACCATAGGTAGAAATTCTGAAGAATAGAAACATAGAGGTAGATAAATCATGGAACAATATTGAAAATGATCTGTCAGTTATGTCTAGTCAATGTTTCACGGAAGCCTCAGGAGTGTTCTGTGGAGAACAAAGTGATCAACCACGTCAGACGCTGCCAGTGGCTCACAGGAGGATGGAGAACTGACAATTAGATTTCTCAAACCAGAACGCAATATGAATGATGAACAGAAATGGTTTGGTAGAATTACCAAAGAAAATATGATTTGAAGTAAGATGTCAAAAAGAAATTAGAGATAAAATATAGTTAAAATGTATAGTAGTGATAATAAGATTTTCATATGCAAGTTTGAAATTGAGCTTGAGTCTGAGTAGGGTGGCACATATCTGTAATTCCAACATTGGAAGCTGGAGGCACAAGGATTAGGAGTTTATCGTGATTCTCAGTTACATTTTGAGGTTAATATCAGTGTGTACTGCATGAGGTCTTGATTAAGACACAGGAAAAAAATGAAATTGCATTATTAAGGAGAAACATATTCTTCTGAGATTCAAAACATTGAAAATTAAAGTTAACATAAAATAGCAGGCTCTGAGATTAGAGCCAAGTACTTTTTGGTAAGAAATATCTGGTGAAGACTAAGAACAAAAAAAAATTTGGTGATTTGTATAAAAGAGTTGAAGCCTTCTGTTCCCACCCCTACTGGCTTCCAGCCTACCTACCTGCAAAATCTATTTCCTTTCTGAGAGAGATCTATGTGTCCTTGCCTGACCCCTCTTTTACCGTGATTGTCCATTACTTAACAGCTAATGTCAACTTATAAGTTATTGCATAGCATGTTCATCTTTCTGGTCTTGATTATTTCATTCAATACGACACTTTCTAGTTCTAGTTGCCTGCAAATTTTGTACTATCATTGTCTTTAACAGCTGAGTAACACTCTATTGTGTTAATTCCAGATTTTTCTTTACCCATTCTTTAGTTGAGGGACATCTAGATTGTTTCCAGTTTCTGGCTATTATGAATAAAGCTGCAATGAATATAGTTGAGCAAGTGTCCTTATGGTAGAATGGAGAACGTTTTTTGGTATATGTTCCAAAATAGTATTGCTGGGTCTTGAGATAAATTGAGTCATGTTTTTCTGAGGAACCTTGTACTGGCTGGTTTTGTGTGTCAACTTGACACAAGCTTGGGCTATTACAGAGAAAGGAGCCTCCCTTGAGGAAATGCCTCCATGAACTCTAGCTGTAAGGCATATTCTCAGTTAGTGATCAAGGGTTGGAGAGCTCATTGTGGGTGGTGCTATTCCTTGGCTATCTGGTAGTCCCAGATGCTATAAGAAAGCAACCTGAACACGTCAGGGGAAGCAAGTCAATAAGTAGTATCCCTCCATGGACTCTGCATCAACTCCTGCTTCCAGACATGCCCGAGTTCCAGTCCTGACTTCCTTTGGTGATGAACAGCAATGTGGAAGTATAAGCTGAATAAACCCTTTCCTCCCCAACTTGCTTCTTGGTGATGATGTTTGTGCAGGAGTAAAAACCCTGACTAAGACAAACCTCCACATTGATTTCTAGTAGCTGTGCTAGTCTATGCCCCCACCAGCAATGGAGGAGTGTTCACTTTGTTTCACATCCTTGACAGCATAAGTTGTAACTTGTTGAGAGATGTAAAATGGAAACTCATAGTTTGATTTTCATCTTCCTTATGGTTGTTGAACATTTCTTTAAGTGATTCTCAGTTATTTGAGTTTCTTCTGTTGAGAAGTCTCTGTTTAGGTCTGTATTTCATATTTAAATTGGATTATTCAGTTCATTGATGTTTGTTTCACGATCTTTTTATATATTTTGGATATTAGCCCTCTATTGAATGTGGAGTTGGTGAAAATATTTTCCCATTATGTAGGCTTCCATTTTGTTCTATTAATGGTATCCTTTGTCTTGTAGAAGGTTTTCATTTTTATGAGGTCCTATTTATTAATTGTTTATTTTAGTGCCTGTGCTACTGGTATTCTATTTAGGAAGTTGTCTCCTGTGACAATGAGTTCAAGGCTTTTCCCCACTTTCTTCTTTAGCTTCAGTTAATATGGTTTTATATTTAGGTCTTTGATCCATGTAGACTTGATTTTATGCAGGGTGATAAATTTGAATCTATTGCATTTACTCAGGGTGGGGAAACACAGAGGGTAGGGTACAGGGAGAGACAATTGGAACTGGGTGGCATTTGGAGAGGGATGTACAAAACCTAGTGCAATCTATAAGAGTGAGCCTAGTGAAGTTGCTTTGTAATGGAGGATATAGGGCCTGAACTGGCCATCTTTTATAACTAGTCAAGGCTCCTAGCAATAAGACTGGGAGATAAATTCAGCCATAAAACCTTCTACCTACAATCTGTCTTGCTTATAAGACATGATGCAGCAGTGGTGGTACAGAATCTGTGGTAGTGGCCAGTCCGAGACTGGTCCAACTTGAGACCCACCCCACTAGAGGGAATTCACACCTGACCCTGCCTAGAGAGCTAGGAATCAGAGGCATGTCATTCCAGAGATACAGGATAGAACCAATGAAAGGATTCCTAAAGATATTCTGCTATACTCATTGATTGGTGCCTAGCCCAGTTTTCACCATAGGTGTATCATCCAGCAACTTAGGAAGCAGATGCAGAGACCTAGAGCCAAACACTGGATAGGGTCATAGAAAACCTGAAGAAGAGGAGGAGGAAAAAGGATTGTAGGAACCAGAGGGGATGGGGAAACATTGCCTTCAGAATGAACTAAGCAGGGCTCATAGGAGCTCATTGAAAATGAAGCGACAGTCATGAATCCTGTATAGATATGAGCTAGGTCCTCTGTATATACTTTAAGTTTGGGTAGCTTGATTTTCTTGTGGGACTCCCAATAATAGGAGTCAGGAGTATCTCTGACTTTTGCTTGTGCTGGGTTTGCCCGCTCTTTTTCCTCCTACTGGGTTGTGTCATTCAGCCATGATATGAAGGTTTGTGCCAAGTCTTATTGTATCTTGTTAGATCATGTGCAGTGAATATCCCTGGAAGACCTGATTTTTTTTTTTAAAAAAATGGGAAACAGGGAAGTTGATCTGGAGGAGAAGGGAAGTAGTGGAGGGACAGGGAGGAGTGGAGGGAGGGGAAACTGAGGTCAGGATCTTATGTATAAGAGATGATTTATTTTTATTTTATTTATTTTTTTTATTTTATTTTATTTTTTTTAATTTACATTCCAAATCACTTCCCCTTTCCCGTTTCCTCCCTCCCCGAAAGTCCCATAAGCCCCCTTTCCTCCCTCTTTTCTCCGTTCAACCCCCTCTCATTACTCTGTCCTGGCGTTCCCCTACATCCAGTCTTTCCAGAACCAGGGGTCTCTCCTTCCATCTTTTTAGAAATCTATTGATATGCTGATTGTGTCTAGGGTATTCTGAGATTCTGGGTCAATATCCCCTTATCAGTGACTGCATACCATGTGTGATCTTTTGTGATTGGGTTACCTCACTAAGGATGATATTTTCAAGTTCTGACCATTTGCCTAGGAATTTCGTGAATTCATTGTTTTTAATTGCAGAGTAGTATTCCATTGTGTAAATATACCACATCTTCTGAATCCATTCCTCCGTTGAGGGACATCTGGGTTCTTTCCAGCTTCTGGCTATTATAGTTTCAGACAAAGACAAAGAGATGGACAACACATATATTCAAAGTCAAATCCATCATTTCTTTTAAGTTTGTCTCACTTTAAAAATATTTATCTGATGGCTTAACATTTAACAGGCACATTTTAGTTCAAATTTTGCTTCTCCCAACTTAATCTCCTTGCCTCTACTCACTTTTCCACCTCAGTGTGGGCTGTGATATTTAAATTCCAATCTCACTTCTGTGTTCTTCTAGGATTATAGAAAAAAATAAGTTAAAAAGGAGAATTTCGTACAGGGCTGAATTCCCCATGAAGCTGAGATTTGACCACATAATCTGGGAAGAGTTGATGCCGGACATGGCAGTCATGCTCTGGTGTCTCAGTTGTCCCTGCCATTTGTCTTCCCCCACCTTTTAATGACATCTTTCCTCCTGCCTTTTCAAAATATCCAGCCTCATGTCCTTGGGGCTTTTACATTTCTGTTCCAACTTCTTAGAATGATTTTTCACAGATGTTTATTTAATTTATATTCTTGCAGAAATTGTTACATTACCAAAGCAGCTTCTGTTGACTGCTTCTCATTCGTTTGATCTTCATTTCATGGTAGTTATTAATGTACTGCCCACTATACCTTTTATATATACTATATATTTTTGATTTTATATTGCCTCACTTATTTCTGAATATTAACTCTGTCATGTTGACTATTCTATTTTCCCCATATTTTTATTTCTTAGCATGTGTTGAGGTAGGTAAAAGCTATGTATTGAGTGGGTATTTGAGTAAATGAATTTCTTTTTCAGATTTTCTAGTTTTTATAATTTTGATTTATTTACATTTCAAGTGTTATTCTCTTACCTGGTTTCCCCCTCTCCTGGAAACCCCGTCTGATATCCCCCTCCCCCTGCTTCTATGAGGGTGTTCCTCCACCCACAGCCCATTTGGTTCTAAAACTCTAGTTATTTTGATACAGAAACAATTTGAAGGAATTATTCTAATAAACACATCAAATCTTAAACAAGGACTTAGGGGTAAAAAAGGGCTTCACATTCACAGGCTGTGTTTTAGGCATTGCATTATGGTAAAGATATTGACTATGATGTCAATATAATTTCCTTCACAGCTACAGTTACTTGGTGTCTTAGAATCATGGCTGATTTTTCCACTCTGTAAAATAATGGTGGTAAGATCCCATCTAATCTTGCAGTTTTATATTTTGTTATTTTATCTTTCTCATGCTGCTCTGTAACCTATTATCTATGTTAGTTTCTGTCAATCATTTTATAAACTGAAGTCTGCAAAATTATAAACTGTGACAGAGTGACAATGTCGTTAATTATTTTCCTCCAAATATGCTATCATGTTTCTTTCAAAAACTCAGAAGGGATCATAAAACAATGCAGTTCTCTTCTCTCCCATTTGCATGCAGATGCTGCCCTTGTTCTCCCATCAACACAGATCACATATTAGCACCTCATCATGCTAGGGAAAGACTTAAAGAATCTAGTAACCTCAGATAAATTTTTTAATACATATTTTTTTTTATTTTTTGAGATTATAATATAATTCCTCCTCTTTCCTTACTCCAAATCCTCTAATGAACCCCCTTGATGGTTATTCAAATCCATGGCCTCTTTTATTTTAGTTGTTGAATAAAATTCTGCTTGGTCCTTGTACTGTTAATTGTATGTGTATGTTTCAGGGATGCCCATTTATATTGGATAAACAGTTGTGCTTTTGAGTAGCTAGAGGAGTCTATTTCTCCAGTGCTCAGCATTCCTCATCTGCCTATAGTGGTTTGTATGAGTCTTATTTTAGAAAATCTACACCCCCGACAGTGATGGAATTCTCTGAAGACTCCTACACCATTCTCAATACTTTTGTGAGTTCCTTTTGTGGAGTTAGCCTCTGTTCCTGCTACACTATCTGGGATATAAGTGCCCTGTCTGACCCTTTAAAAATTGCTCTGAGTTTTTTTTCCCCCACAAGAGACTGTGGTCCTGGCTCCATCCATATATGACCACTCCTTTCCTGCTGAAATCATGTGACCACCAGTCATCTCAACATACCAAGTCCTTTGTAGAAGATTTTGGACTTCATACACTCAGAGGTGGATTCTACAAGGCTTTGTGGACACATACTTACCTAGAAATACTTTATCTTTGATTTCCTGAATTGTATGGCATGCTGGGTATCAAACTTTTCTGAATTTTTCCTCTTCTAGGGGTTTCAGTTCCCCTAGGCTTTGTCAATAAGAAGGGAGTAATATCCACCCATAAGGATAATTTGAACATTATATTAGTATGTTTGCTGCTTTCCTTTACCAGGACTTTGAGGTTAAAGGGGTCGGGAGATAAAAGCTTTTACCTAAATTTGTTTACTTTAGATTTTTCCCCTCTGGAGGATATTTTACATACAAATTTCATAATTTAAACCCTGACTCCTAAATTTCATGTCTATTCAATAGTGCAAAATAGATTCAGCTTATCTTAGAGTTCCCAAACTTTCAATTGTTTCAATATTTTTTAAAAGTCCTATTTCTAAATTCTCCTCTGAAATTATAAAAAAATTCCTGTGTGCCTCTACAAAATCAGAAAAATGTTAAATACTTGTAATGCATGGTTGCATAGGATAAGCATAATTATTCCAAAAGAGAGAAAGAGAGGTATAGTAAGGAAAGTTAGGATCAAAAGATCACTGAAACTCTATAGGAAAATCATTAAATCTCAGAAGTTCTTGTCAAAGGCTTGGATATTCCTACTGTATAGTTTGATGATAAGAGCTTACATAGTCAATCTTCAAGGCTAGCTTTGCACACTGTACACACGTTCCCTTAGTAGATATATTATGGCTTGTCATGTACTTTTTGATGGACATTGGAATATGCTGTCCAACCTTTCCAACTTACTTTTGAAACTTTTGTGGAAGCCTCTGTGACACCATTATTTTTTAGATCCCACATGACTTTAAAAACCAGAATCACATGGAAAACACATTGTTCTCCTGAGCTATACCAGGATCTGCATGAACAACATTTTAGTGTCTCAGAGGGTCTTCCTGGATGCTCACTGCAAGATGCCTAGGGTGTTACTGAAGGGAAGGGCAGCTCATTGCCTTCTTTCTAAAAGATTCTGACCAGGAAACTCTTTGAAATAAGGTTTTAATTTGACATTTCTGAACAAGTATTGGCTGTGGCTTTGCCAGTTTGGAGAATGTCCATAAGCCACCATTCCGATTTGTCTTGATACAAAGAACTTGGCTTCTTTTTAACCTCAGTAGTCTCTTTGGCAGCTACATCATACTTGACTGCACTTTTAGACTACTCCTTTTCTGGCCCAATTTCAAGTTCTCAAAATGCCCCCTTTTTCACTCCTTTTTTCCCTCCTGGTTATTAGTTTAAAGCTGGTTAAAAGAATGCAGTAATATCTGCCTCATTGATCAAATGACTTGCTGCCTTGAAATTTCTTTTCTCAGAAAAATTAGCACATTTAGGCCAGCCTTCCATAGTTTTCTAGGATGAAATGTGTCTGCAGTATTTGTCACAGTAAACAAAAGTTGCCTCTATTCTGATTTCCATCAGAATTCTCGTTTGCATTGGAAATCTCATCAAGTCCACATTCTTATGGTCACTCTGGTAGGAGTCTCCTATAGGCTTAACACTTTCCAAATTCTTCCTATGAACTGATAGCAGATACTTCTCCATATTATTTTATATAAATCAATACCTGGTCCATTTATCATTAGTAATTTTTCCTGCATTATATTTCTGTTAATATAACAAACACCTTAAATTAAAAAGAGAGGTATATTGTCACTGCTCAAAAGTTTTAGAATTACAGTGAATGACTGATTGGCTTTCTCGATTTTGAATGCAATGATGCAATATATCCCATTGGATGAACATGGTGAAAATAAGTCATTCAGCTTATGGTCCTAAAGTAAAAAGAAAGGATCTACTAAACTACAAGATGATACAGGAAAGATTGCTGTCTGTGTATTTGAAGAAGTTGGCCTGTAAAGGCTATAGATTCCAATATGGCACTCTGGAAGAGCCAAAAGTAGATGCAAGAGACCCAAGAGTAGATCAATGGTTGCTAAATAACTGTATAAAAAAGACAGATGGTGTAGGGCACAGAGGATTTTTAGGATAGTGAACCTAATCTTTGTGATACTGTAATGTGACTATGCATTTATCAAAATCTATATAAAACAGTTCAATGCAGAGCAAATGTTAATATTAACAATTGACTTTAACCTACTTTAACTCTAATGCCTGATGCAGATATTGCTAATGAAGAAGCATACACTATAATTTCTGTACAATTGTTTTTTGAAAGCTTAAAATGGTTCTAAAAGTTTATTAAAATGAAATGAATATATTTTCATAAATTTAATCTTATTTATGCCTAAACTGCATGTTAAATATAAAAAGTTATTAAAGTAAAATGAATATATTTTCATAAATTTAATCATTTTCATCCCTAAATTCATAATATAAAATATTATGCATATTGAAAAGGAGAAGATAAAATGAGATTTCAGAAACCTTGAAACAATGCAGAGAACTGAAATTGAATGGACAGTCACATGCTTCATGGCATTTCTCAGTTCATTGTGAGAATTCAGTACAGTTTGAAGTAGAGAAATAGAAATATAAAGGATTAATTTTACTATCTGAAATTCCACATTTAATCACTATAATAACCACTAATGTAGGCGATAATATTTTCAGTTGTCAATAAATCATTGTTAATGATTATATAAACAATATTACAAGACTTTTTTCTTTCTTTTCCATCTTATTGAAAAGAGATTGTTTTGCCTTACATAACATATCCTGGTTATGGTTACTTTCCTTCTACTCTTCCCAGTTACTCCTCCCCCGCACTCCCATCCAGCCCCCAGTTACTCCTCCTGTCTACTCCCATCCAGATCTGCCTCCTTTCTGTTTCTCATTAGAAAAAAAATGGACTTCTAAGGGATAATAATAAAATAAAATGTAATAAGATAAAACAAAAATAACATATCGAATAGAACAAAACAAACAGAAGGAAAAGAACCCAAGAGATGGCACAAGAAAGAGAGAGCAAGTCAATCCCATATTCGGGAATCTCATAAAAACTCTAACCTGGACGCACACACACACAGACACACACAGACACACACACACAGACACACACATACACACACACACACACGCACACGTGCATGCATACACAGAAACACACATGTGCGTGCACGCACAGACACACACACAGGCATTCATGCACACACACACATATTCACACATACACACTCACACACACATTCACACACACACACATACCCACAAATACAAACATACACACATGCAGAGGACCTGTAGAGAGAAAAGAAAAATATAAATTAAATTAAAATTAAAATTAATGATTAAAATAAAATGCTGATACTACATTACGAAACCACGAACCATCAAAGATTCCTTAAGTTCCTTTCACTTGTATGCCTGCTGCTGGCTGTGCAGCCTACCATTAAGAGTTGTTTGTTTCCCTAGCAAGACAGTATAAAAATACTACTTTTAATTTCTGGATAAATTTTATGCAGCAAAACATAGATATTTTAACATTTAAAAGTTTTTAAAGCAAAGAATCGAAAGAATAGACTGAGTAGTGGAGTGTTGAACATGAAAACATGCTACCCCTTTACTAAAGGAATATGTGATATAAGGTCCATGATAGGCAGTAAGTATTCTCCTTTAAAAAGAGTATGCTGTAGCTATAGTACATAGATCATGGTCTAACATAGTAGTGTCCTAATTTGTATTTATTTCTAGAATGAATGAATGAATAAAACCAAGCCTAAATTCCTTCAGGCTAAGAACTGGGGTTGGTACCAGTCAGGGCAGCCAGTACTTACACAAATTGGTGCACTCAGAGATCATATCCTTGTATCATGAAGGTGTCAGGGTTTAACATTATTATAGCCATGAGTGTAACTTAGCCTAGCTAATTGAAATTTATATGCATCAATACAAAATTTGTTATTTAATTTATAACTCATCCCTTTTTTTCTCTCTCTCATGAAAAATTTTATAATTTCATTTCTCTTTCCCTTTCTTTCCTCCAATCTCTCAATGTATCTTTTCCTCATCTCTTTCAAACTTGATGTGTCTTTTTTCAATAAATGTTATTGCATGCATGCAAATGCATGTCTCTTTATATATATTTCTAATTACAGCCTGTTCAGTCAACATAATGAGACTTGCGTGCATGTTTTGAGGGCTGACCATTTGGTGGTGCACAGCAGTGTGCTCCCCTCTAAGGAGGAGCACCTTTCCTTCCTTCAGTTTTCCTCAGTTGTCAGTTCTTTGTGTAGGGTTGAGACCTTGAGGATGTTTCTTTGTCTAGTTTGCATGGCCTTTGATGTCAGCCTTTTCAGCTCACATGTGGACAGTCCTGTTTGTGAGACTTCATGCGTGTAGCTGCTGATGTTGTTAGGAGATATACTCTCACAGCAAAATCCCTGATCCTCTGGCTCTAACAATCTTACAATTTCTGCTCTTCTGCAATGTTCCGTGAGCCTTTGGTGTGGGGTGTTTTGTAGAAGTATCAAATGGAACTGGGCCCTGAAATTCTGTATTTTGGATAAGAGAATTTATAGTCCCTCTAAAATCCCTAATTTACCAGTATTATAGTTTGTATCTGGTCTGAAAAATCATGTGTACTATTCAGAATTATTTGTACTCAAATATGTGATAGTCTAAAGCATCCAGAATCAAGATACACTTCTACTGTAACAATTTCTTGGTTTTCACTTAAAATAACACTGGATTCTTGACCTTGGGCGAAAGATCAGAGGCAACATTTTGCTGTTTAAATTGCATTCTAGTTGCTTTACTTTAAGGATTGAAGATGTCATGCTTAGGAGTTTATGAGCATCAGAAAGATGTTTCATGTATAAAGGTAGGGTGTTCCCTGATTGTATGTATTATCTCCAATGAACTTCATTTTGGTTGTATGAAAAAAAAGAAACCAAAGGGGGGGGGGAAGAAAAACACAATTTACTACCAGTGACAAGCTGATGGTAGATGATAATATTGTGATCTAAAGAAACACAAAATGAATAATTGTAAATCAAAAACTGGCATATATGTGTACATAAATAAAACAATTTTGTCTACAACTATTAATAATAATCAGTGCTCTTGAGTATATCTATTAAATTTCTATGTTTGCAATATTTTAATTTATATCTTGAAAGTCCCCTCTCCCGATCCCTATTTGATGAAAAGAAGGCAGATGCATGTGTTTATGTTTGAATGATTAAACAGGATACAACCTAAGGACTGATCCTATGTAATTCACAGTTGTTCAGCCACCCTAATGATAGGAATGCATAGTGAACTTGAAGCTTAAATAGTGTAAATATTTATAGATTCCACTCCCGCTAACCTCAGAGTTAGCCAAATTTGTGCACATCTGATCAAAAATTTAAAATAAATGCTAAAGTAAGCTTTAAAAGAAAGAAGTTCCATTTATCATTCCATTCTCTCAGCAGTGCTTAGCTATGGATTTGTCTAATTTTATAGTTTTTAATGTTCATTTGGACTCACAATTTTCAAAGATTTGGAGTCAGAGGTCCTACTGTCGTATGGTGATGCCTCCCTTCAGTATTAACTAAGATGTATAATGCGTATTAACTCTGTGCCAATGTTTACTTGAAATACACTACTTGTGAATTTACTTTCATCTGTAATTTTATGGTCAATGAGAAATCTAGGCTCATAACACATTGAGATTATAATAACATGATGATATGACAATGAGGCTCATATTTTATTTGTATGGTACTGTTTTCTTTCATTATTTTAACACCAATATATACGTCACTCCACTTATATCACTCTAGTAATATCTTAATCTAGGCAGGATGAGTGTCAACTTTAAGAAAATAGAGAAGCGTTATGTCATTTGCTATTGCGTTATAGCAAAAAATGGTACAGATCAGAATAAGAAAAATTTAACATAATGAACATGGTCTTTGAGCTTGATTCTTTACAATGTTGCTCTCATGACAAAATAATCATCCCGCTTAAGACTTTTACTTATTTGAGAGGTAGAACTAAGATATAAACAACTTTTTCTGTATCTAATTTTAGAAATAAATTGATTTATAGCCTGATGTAAACATGGGCTACAACCTGGGTTGCTTTTGCCATGAACAGCAACTAATGGTTGGGTTGATGTTTAAGTCCAAACATTGGGCTAGAGCATCTGAAATTTGTGCAGAATATGTCCCCCCAAAATATAGCTCAAAATGTGTTCATTAGGGATAGTCACTTTCCCAATTAATTATCTATATTTGTGTTCTAAACCATTATCAGGCCAAAATTCTTGATTTCAAAAGATTTTTACATTGCTGACCGCCCTTGCATTTCTATTTCTTATTCACTCAATCCCTAACCCACAGCCTCCAGTTATCTCTTTGTGGCTCTTGAAGTTCATCTCATCTTCCCAAGTCATAAATAGAAAGGACATCAAGATTCTGGCACAGTTCAGGATGCTCTAGTTTGACTATGTGCTATGTATTGTTGAATTGTTACTTCTTTTTTTTTTAAATATAGTTTTTAGACTTAAGAATAGGGAAACTGCAACCTTGTTTCTCCATTGAATTGTGTGTGACCTGTGATTACATTTCAGTGCTTCAAATGTGGTCCTGTGCAATTCTGTATGAACACAGGCTATCATCTTTACTCTTTTTAAAATTCTCTTTTACTTATTTATATTATATTATAATGAAATAATTTTCTCTTTCCTTATCCTTCTTCCATATCCTCCCATATACCAACTCTTGCTTCATTTTGTGTTCATTAACTTTTTCCCCATTGATTACTGTTACATATATACAAGTATACCAACTCAGTCTGTATAATGATTCTGATGTATATAATGTCAGAGATGACCATTTGGTTTTGGATAATCAACTAGTATGTGTTCATTAATGAGGAAGACTATGCATTTGTTAGCATTCCACTGAAATTTTATGAGCTTTAATAGATTTTTCAGTGGTTGGGGACATGAAGGTATACCTAATCTTCATGAAAGGTATAGTCTATCCCTTTCTGGTTCAGTCTTTGGTTTCTTTAATACCCAGTTTTTCAGGTCCATAGTAACATCTAGGAACTCATTGTTACAACACTGTGTGTGTATGATTTTCCTCCATCCCCAACACAGAAATTTCTATTTCCTTAGAGGCAAAGAAACCTACTTTCACTTTGCCATATATTATTCCTAATCTATTATTCATAAATGAACTTTATTTCTAGAACCCTTTAGGGGTGTAGTATTTGGCTCTCAAAAGGGCCTTGAAAACATTGCTTTCCACATGCAATGTCTCTACAGTAACTTTGAAAGTTCACCTAGGATAAAAAGAAGCCAAGAATAGTTTTTGCTGTAACAACCCTTTTCAAAGGTAAACAATGACTGTAATCTATGGGGAAATATATGAATACATATTTCAAAAGAATTTCTAAAAGAAAAATTACAAAGGTTAAGTAGTATATTGCTATATTTAGTAAACAAAAGAAAATTCTAACAAAATTACATTTAAGTCATAATGTGTTTCTTGTGTTTCCTTATTGAAAAATATATTTCTATAAAATATATATGTATTCATTGAAAAATCAAAATGACTGATAAATGATAAAGCCACGATTTATAAAATGATTATTTTGCAAGAATGTAACATTTTTCTTGCAACAAATAATAGAATATCTAGACAAAATCAGTAAAAGTTTAGATGAACTTCAGATTAACAAACACTAATCAATACTTAGAATAACTTACTTCATAATAACACAATAACCTTTATTTCACATGCTTATATGATACACACAAAAGCAAATCCTTCCTGAAAACAAGAACCACAACAAATTCTAAACACTCAAAGTCTAAGGACTTATAAATGAACAAAAACAAAAAGATGAAATATGTAATAATCTAGTTAAAGAAAAAATTAAAACACAAGCTAGCCCAAATGTATGAATTCTGCATGCATAAAGATTTTTCACTGCCATGAGTCACAAATGAAAATCTAGTAGCGGAGGTAGGCTTCCTTCTTACGAGTTGTTTGGCAGGAAGGCCCTTGAGGTTTCAAAAACCATATGCACTTTGCCAGAACTAAGTTGTTAGATTCTATTACCAAAAGGATATTCATACCTTATGCCAAAAACTCTTGGTTGCAGAACATAGAGAAATCAAGATATAACTGGGTCAGAAGTTCAGCTCTCCTAGTGTTGAAGGGTGGGGGAAGTGGGTCTGTGTAGGCTTCCCAGCGAGAAAAGCAACAATGAACACTCTTACTCAGCTCTGGACTTTATGTCCAACAAAATACAATTCAGGCAAGGTTAGCTCACTGGTGCATTAATGACAGGTCTGTCATGGTGGTAACCAATCACTTTGTGCCTTGCTCCACAAGAGGAAATTCACTTTTGGTACCAAAAAACAAGGTAAGAGATTCATTACTCAGAAGATCACCATATATTCTAGTAGAAAAGGTACTGATGTTATTATTGTTAAAGGGACTGATATGTCTGTCAAATTTTCTTTTAAATAATTAAGTTTATGGTCACATAAACTTTACTGCACATGGTGCAGTTGTTAATTTTGGGCAGAGCATCTACTTTTTGCAGTATTCAGAAATATCTACAGAGATGAACACATGATCAAATTCCAGAGAATAAATGACTATTGGATACCCAGATATAAAAAGAATATTTATAACACCCATTTAAAGGCACAAGGAATAGCCAGAAGGAACAGAAATAATTTAAGAGCAAAAGGAACCAGAGGGAATCATTTAGAACCCTGATTTCTGCTGTGCTTTTAAACTCACAGATGTGATTGGCTGTATAGGATCGTCACAGTATTAACCTGTCAATACTTTGTTGTGAGAGGGGGAGTTACTTAAGGGCTGTAACTCAATATACACAGAGAATGGCTGATGGAGAAAGAAGAAGAACATTATCGTATATTGCCCATTTAGAATCATATTATTAACTTCCTTTGCTGTGGATTTGCTTCAGTGTCCACATATGCTACATACTTATATTAGTACTTGGAAGATGCATATTTTACAGATATTTTATCCCATCCTACAGGTTGTCTGTGCTTCTTATTGTTGTCTTTGTTATGTAGATGTTTAGTTTAATTTTGCTTTTCTTTCTTTTGCCTTTTGTATTGTGTGTGAAAAATTCCTTACTCATCACAATGTTCTCAAGCTGTCTTCCTACATTCACTTCCTACAGTCACTTCTGATGGTTTAATCTAGGTCTTTGCTCCATTTTTTTTTGGTATTTTTTTTAGTGGATATGGGGAGATAGGGTTATTTTAGCTTACATTTTCAGGCTACAAACATAGCAGGTAAGTCAAGGCAGCAACAATTTTAAGACACCTAATCATATCATATCTATACTGAATCACGTTCACCTCTTCCATTCTTATACAGTCTGAGACTCAAATCCAGCAATTAATGCTACTTACAATGTGCTGCATCTTTTCACATCAATGAACGCAATCAAGAAAACCCTCACAGACATCTCCAGAGCCTAATATTATCGAGACAACCCCTCACTGACATTTTGTGCCCAGGTGTTTCTAGAGTGTGTCAATTGACAATGAAAATTAACTATCACAGCCTAGAACATTGTTTTGGAGGTGTGTGTGCATGTATGTGTGCATGCATGTGTGAGTGTGTGTGTGTGTGTGTGTGTGTTCACATGGGTATGGAAGATCGAAGTTGAGTGTCTTCCTGTATTGTTTTCTACCTTAGTTTTAAAGACAGGACTTCTCGCTGGACCCTGAGTTCAATGACTTGCTTTGTTTCATTTTGAATTATGTTTTGTAGCTTGTGAGGGACGTGATCTAATATCTTCCTTTTCCATATGAATGTCCAAGTTCCCCATCTCTATTGAAAAATTATTTCCTCTATACGTATCTAATCAATTATATTTTTGTCATACTTTTTTTAGGTAGCACATATGTACCTGAAAGTCTTTTCTATTTCTGAGACAAAGCATGAGTATGTAATGTATTCCAGGAAAAGGCTTGAATAATCCAACTTGACCCAATTAAAGAAAAAAATGTATGGTTGTTCTATGTCTAGTGTACTGTGCTTTTTTAAAGAATAGATAAACAAACAGCTTATACCTTTCTGTCTCTTGAGAATTATTCTGTGCGTGTGATTTTATCCTGCATGAGATGGATACATATTCATCTAATGACAAGATAGATCATCTACAACAATAATTTCACAATGTACATGTGTAATGAAATATAACATCATAGACCAAACATTAATTAATTTAAAAAAAATAATTGAAAAAAGTTAGTGAAGTTCCTTCATTTAATTTAGTTTTATTCTACAGTGGGAAAAAATCATTGTGTTAGTCTTTGTGATCCCTTATTTTGGTGACACAGAAAATCTTCACTGCTCACTGGTTTTCACTGGCACTTATTAAGTAGATATGGAGTTGATTTGCCCTTTTTAGATCTATACTCTTCTGTTGATTCAGGTGAGGAGAGTTATTGCAATTTAAATTCAACCTGTTGACCTATGCCATACACTTTCTCAAGTTAGACATGTGGCTTCTTTTAAAATCTAATTTTGGTTACAACTTACTAGGCTCATGATGCCTCCATTCACAGACTGTTACACATGCCAATCACTCTTCGCTGCTGTCAACATCCTCTTGGTATTTTCTCAGCAGAGTTAAGCACATGCCCTTGGTATCTATCTATCCCTTGCAAACCTTCATGGTTTGTTTTTTTTTTTTTTTTTTTTTTTTTGGAGAACTTGTGCTTTTCCTCTATGCCTGATTTAACTGAATAAGGAGTTTATACGTGAAGTAGTAAATATTCCCCTCCCCTCAGTGTCTTGGTAAGATTATTGTTCTAATTTGAATGCATGCTTTTCCCGTAACTTGTGTTGAAAATTAATGGCTTTTGTTTCAGTGTTTAGAGATGGAAGCTTTAAGAGGTAGTTTTGCCACTTGAAGAGGTTGATGACATGATTTTTGCATGAGATCATTATAAAAGAACAAGTTTTCGTACCTTCATAACCTTGTCCACAATCTTTTTTTCTTTTTTGACCTCCTTTCTGTCTTGTCTTTTTTCACCCTCCCTTCCCACATAGACTCAGACAGTTATACGACAATCCCTGATACCAATGAAAAATATCTCTGAGATATATTTTGTATTTTATTACAGAACAGGTCCAAGTCTCAAGGTCTACACATAGAATCTGCCTCATAATGCCCACTTTATTTAATTAACTTATACTCCTTTTCTCACTTCTTATGCTTCTTGCTCTCAAATTTCCAAGTTGTGATACATAGAAATGAACCTAATATATAAAATTCTCATTTATAAAGACTATTTTTATCTTGATCCATTCAAGTTCTATTTGAGCTAAGCAGAAGCTATGATGAAAACATCTGAAGTCACAAGCTTAGGAGAGAAGACATCAGCTAACCCCATCTGAGCTACTTAATATTTTATTTAAATTTGTTTATTTTATTATATGTGTTTAGATGTTTGACTCAATGTGTGTATATGTGCCATTTGCATGCCTATGGATGTCAGAAGGTAGGCATAGGAGTCTCTGGAACTGGGGAATGTTTTTGAGCTACTATATGAGTGATGGCTACTGAACCCAGGTCCTCTGGGAAAAAGTGCTCATATACTTCTCTAAGTTGTTGTTACATCCCCTGATATACTTAATTTCCAGCCTCCTTCTTTTAAAGAAAGTTTTGGACTTCAAAATCACTGGAGAGACAGGAGTAATTAGTTCATCTAACAGAGATTTTTAAGAACATTCATTTTCTTTTCAGGTTGCAAAACCCTGTTCTGTGTGAGTGTAGCACTTTCTTTCATTCCCTGCCAAACAGTTACAAATGTAGGTTACATCACATTAATATTCTGATATTTTGAGTCTAACTATGATTTCTAATGATATTAGTCTGACGGTAAAAGAAGTTCTTTCACATATAGTCAGTGTGAAAGTTCACCATCTACTATCATGGATGGAAAAGGGTTATCAGTTTCTTCCATATATTTCCTGTTAGAAATAATCTACAACTTCTTATTATGGCAGCGAAGACATGAGCAATTTATTAATAATGGTTAGTATGCTTCTCGGCAATTCAGATATTTGCTCTATATTCTGTTCTGTCATGAGCCAATCAGTATGAATAGGTGGGTAGTTGAGGTGAGCAGTAGTTGGCTTCCTATAGTCTTTTAGGTCCATAGGCTAGGATATTCTGAAATCTAAGTGGGAAATGGTATCTTTGAAAGTAATAAGTGTTTTCCACAATACAGTGAAAAGCACAGTATGTTTTTATACAAGGATATATCACTGTCTCAGACAATTTTAGATTTTCAGTTGACAGCTCCAAATTAAATCCAATTCCTTTTAAATATAATTTAGATTAAAAAAGGGCGTAATTCCAGAACAAATGCTGAATATTCACTGTGGGGAGGCCATTCTGCTCGGAACACCTGTTCAGTTTTAATGAAACATAAAAATACTTGCTCCCAATGTGTTTTCATTAAATGTTCAAATCACACCATGCAGTGTGCGACTTAAGTAGAAGACTATCCTGTGAAAATGTAAGTAAAAGTTCTTTTGTTATTACTCTGCATTACAGCCTATGATTTTGTATTAGTTAGGGTTACTATTGCTACAATGTAATACCATGACTAAAAGCAAGTTTGGGGAGAAAAGTGTTCATTTGACTTATACGTCCACATCACTGCTCACTATTGGATAAATTCAGGACATGAACTCATGCAATCAGGGATGGAACTTGGAGGCAGGAGCTGATGCAGAGGCCATGGAGGGGTGTTGCTTACTGGCTTGCTCCCCATGATATGTTCAGTTTCTTTTCTTATAGAACCCAGTATCACCTACCCTGGGATGCTCCCACCTGCATTGTGCCAGGCTTTCCACAGTCAATCACTAAATAAGAAAATGCTCTACAGACTTGCCTACAGCCTGACCTTAAGGTTCCATTTCTCCATTGACGCTCCCTCCTTTCAAATGACTCTAGCTTGTGTTGAGTTGACATAAAAGTAGCCAGCAAAGATTCTTTAATGCAATTCCTTGTGTGATGTGCTTGTTCTCCGGGACAAGTAAGTAATGGTGGCCAGGTTGCTATGCAAAATAAAACCTTCCTCAGCGAACATAGCATCTTATAAATGATGTGATTTGTAGAAGTACCTTTTCAACCAGGAAAACTCTTCATATCTGAACTGGACACATCCTGGCACACCCCAGAGACATTCTGGAAGGTGTAAGGAGACTCATCCTATATTATTTAAGATCATTTTACTTGGATAAATGATCCAGCACTAGCTGTTGATCCAGAAGGAAATAAGTGTAATTCAAATTTCTCATGAGTTTCGTAATGGGGCATTCTACTCTAGGAAACACTGGCCCTAAGAATAAGCCTAATTTTTGTAATGGAACTCCTTGATAGTATTTCACTGTTCAAAGAATATTTTCAGTTGTAAAGAAACTTTGCTTTTTTCACAAACAATCACTTAAGATCTTGTTATAGAATTGTAATTACCTTCATTTTCCTCTTATCTAATTGACTTCCTATTATTTTAAAATGATTCAAGATGGAAAAAGAAGCCAATTCTTTGTGATAATTGAGATGTTTTCTAAGAAAGGAAAAGAGAGTTTTTCTGCTGATCATCATACATTTACTGTTTTATATTTTATTTATTTGCATGTGTGTGGGCATACATGTCACACTACACATATAGAGGTCAAAGGACAATTTGCAGGAGTCATTTCTCTCCTTCCATCATGTGAGCTGAGAGATTGGTTCATGTCATTAGGCTTGGTGGCAAGAGCCTCTACCTATTTAGCCATCTTGCTGGCCCCAGTTATCATGACATTTTCAAACTCTCGTGATACAGGGACTATATCTTTCTAACATTCTTATGGTTATTTGTACAGGCATAACACACAGCAAGGCTTTGATAAAATTTGTATAGAAATTCTGATGGTTATAGTTTAACGGGATGTTTTACTTCATCTATGTACAGTGACTTAAGATATTTTATCTACAGAAGTTTACAAGGATTTCTTTATAACACAGAGAAAATTGTAATAAAATTTGAATTTCTTTATGTATGTGTTTTTGTACGTGTATGCAGATGTTTCTGAATGTGAACATGGGTGACTGGGTGCACATATCCATGTACCCCTGTGGAACCTTGGAACCTTGTCTGTATTCCTCAATTGTTTCCTACTTTATTGCTCATTATGGTGTATTTCACTGTACTTGGGGCTCACAGGTTTTGCTGCACTAGTTGGCCAGCAAGCCCCAGGCATCCTGTGGTACCCATCTATCTCTGCCTTCCCATTGCAACAATACAAGCATGCTAAATATGTAGATTCTGGGGATCCAAACTCAGGTGCTTGTGCCAGGACTGTACTTACCTGACTGAGTGATCTCCCCAAATTTAGATTTTGAATTTCTTATGAATAAGACTCAATTTTGATCAGAGTCATATCTTAAAAGAATTTAGTTTGCAATTTGATTAAAACTTGTATTCAGTAAATATTTTGAAATACAGAAATAGATGGATCATTAAGGCAAGCTACGTACTCTGAAATGTGGAATGATCCTCCTTTCTTAGGATATCAAGTGCTTGAGGATTTTAAATTGTTGTAACAAATAACACTTACACACCAGAGCTGCATGTGGGTGTTTATAACAGTAAGTAACCTACACAGACATTTCAGGGTTTGTGTTCTTTACTGCTGGCAGCTTACTATGTGCTAGTGTCTTTTCAGTATCTAAATCTTCCCAACAAGGCTAAAGTGCATGTAAGAATGAAAATCACCTCTTAAGGAATACATCTGTGGAGAGCTTTACATTTGGAGTTCACTAATTCTATCTATAGGACATATTCTTTTGGTCACACTAGAATAATTAGAGTAGAAAGAAATGAATGTGTGTGTGTGTGTGTGTAAACTGTATAGGAAAACCAAATCAAGGTAAACAAAGAGGCAAAATCTTGGTTATCATACTCTAAAAATCCAAAACTGTGTGATAGAATGTATGGTAGAAATTTGATTGAAAAATAAGACAATGTTTAAAGTGTGTCAGAACTCAAAAGTGTGAATAAGGATATCTTGAGATCTGTTTTTTTTTTTATTTTATTTTATTTTTTTAATTTACATTCCAAATCACTTCCCCTTTCCCGTTTCCTCCCTCCCCGAAAGTCCCATAAGCCCCCTTCTCTCCCTCTTTTCTCCGTTCAACCCCCTCTCATTACTCTGTCCTGGCGTTCCCCTACATCCAGTCTTTCCTGGACCAGGGGTCTCTCCTTCCATCTTTTTAGAAATCTATTGATATGCTGATTGTGTCTAGGGTATTCTGAGATTCTGGGTCAATATCCCCTTATCAGTGACTGCATACCATGTGTGATCTTTTGTGATTGGGTTACCTCACTAAGGATGATATTTTCAAGTTCTGACCATTTGCCTAGGAATTTCGTGAATTCATTGTTTTTAATTGCAGAGTAGTATTCCATTGTGTAAATATACCACATCTTCTGAATCCATTCCTCCGTTGAGGGATATCTGGGTTCTTTCCAGCTTCAGATCTGAGATCTGTTTTTTAAAATATCTCATGTGTTTGTGGCTGTGTGGAGAAGTGGAATCCCAGGGATATGGGCAAAGTTTGGAGAGATACATGGAATCAGAAACAGACCTAACATGTTGAACACAGTTGGTTTTCATACCTATTTTAAATACATATATATTTTTATTTTTAATGAGGATTAATATTTTGCCTGTTTGTATGTAAATGTGCAGGCTTGATACCCATTAAGGCAAGAAAGTTGATTTGGACCCAGAGCCATAGGCAGGTATGAGCCACCAACTAAGTACTAGAAACTAAATCCAATTTTTTTTGTAAGAGCATCAAGAGTCCTTCACCCCTGAGCCATCTCTGTATATTTTTAAAATAGTCGAACGAAGGTGAATGCAGTCCAGGTACTCCTAGAATCTGATAGCTGGGTTGAATGTTACAAACTCAAGTCGAGTATAATACATGGAAGATATATAGTTTCAAACACTATAATATACTTTTTAATTCTCTTCTACTAAACAAGAAATATAGCAAAATAAATGAATAAATAAATAATTAAATAAATAAAGAGAGAGACATAGAAATAAAGGCATGGATTTCACTAATAGTGCAGTTTAGATTAGTGAACACCCCTCCATATCTATAAATTGTTTACAAGCATGAATGATATTTGGAAGTATCAATTTTTCTTCAGTTTCAGTCCTTTATTTTTATGAATGAGCATAATTAATTTGTACCCATTGCTTCAAGGCACACACACACACACACACACACACACACACACACACTGAGAGAGAGAGAAACAGAGAGACAGAGAGAGACATAGAGAGAGAATACCTTTTACATATGTAAGTTCTGTCTCATGTCTATTACCAAATAGTCCATAAAGTATTGCTTACTTGTTTAAAAAAGTTCCCTCAGAATATACTTTATTGCTTGACTAAAATATTATGCTGGGTTTGATTTATGTCCAAACTAAACTTAACACATACTGAATTCACAAGTAAAGGAAGATTTATGCCAAATCAGTGGAGTTATTACTTTCAATTCGAAGCATTTATTGTTGTCCTTATTGTTTCTCCATTAAAAAGTTAATGATGAATGTGGTGATACATTTTTATGGAGTCCTTATATTCTTTAGCAAAAATGATAATGAGAGTAAAATAATTTTGTGGTGTGAAATTAAATAATTTGATCCCGAAGAGCTTGGCTCTAAATGTTCTGCAAATATAATGACCTCTTATTCGTAATGATATTAAGAGTAGAAATTTATTTTCTACCATGACATCCTATAACAAAAAGAAATTGTTAACTACTTTTATTTTGTGGTTGGATAATTGGAGACTCATTATGGTTGTTACCAAGTAATTCAAATTTACTTTAAGTTATCTTGTGAGCAATAAAAATAATGAAATGAAAAAAGTAGAAACTTGTTTTCTGGCACTTACAATCACTGAAATTACCATTTCTATATAGCTGTTTGCAGTGCAGTAAAAAAAATAAAAGGTCCTGTGGGGGGGAAATGGTTATGGAAATAATTTTAACTTTTATTTGGAATTTTTCATGATGCTAAAAATGACTTCAAGAAATGGAAAGAAAAGCTACATAAATTGAATTAAAATGGAAGAATAAAATACACAATTAATCAGAAACTCTAGATAAAAATCTCATTGTTCCATGAAAAGAAAAATTAAGTCATATGTTTATAGTGCTTGGTTAATTGAACAGATAGTGAACTCAGTGCTAAATCTTCAGAGATTGGCAATTAACTTAGAAGAAAATACTTAATTCATTGCATTTACAAGTGGAAGCAGACTTTATAATATAAGCATAAATCAAACGGTATTGCTATTATTCAGCATATACTGTATTATGAGCAATATTAGATCTGAAATGACTATGTTCTCCCATTCCAAATGACATCTAAAGTTTAATTTCTAATTTTTTCCTTTTGAGAATAAAGAAAGATTAAGCACTCTCCACATCTGAACCAACATGTAATGTGTGCTTCCAGTATTTTAAAAGCAGTTTTATAAGTTGAAGATAAGTAAGAACTATTTATAAATAATAAGATATTTCTAAAACTGTAAAATTAGGAATAGGTTAATTTTCTTTATATCATTCTGATTTGCTATAGTTAGAATACTTTTAGAATGGCATTATATTTTTTACATATCAAGTAGAAACATTCAAAAATAAACCCTGTTGGCTGGTTTTGAAGAATTACTGGTTCTAAGGGACTGTTGACTGGGGTGATAAGGTGTCCATCAACAAATGTCATATGTGGGAAAACTATTTGGCAAATTCTTTCTGAATTACTACTAGATGTAATTCTGGAATGAACACACATTTTATTAGTGTAGACAAATATTGGCAAAGTGAACATTTAATTCTGTATGAGAATTAAATTAATATATATGTCTGCAAATGAAATTATATATATATATATATATATATATATATATATATATATATATATGGAAATATTGCCAGAATGTTTGTAAGTGAACAAAACAGAGTATGCAATACTGTATATCCATTTTATTTAGATATGTGTCTGTGAGTTGAATACATTCTTATTTCTCTTGCTTTAAATATAAATTTGGAGATAAGTGATTTTGGAAAAAAAGCAATATTTTTGTGCCTATATTTATAAAATTTAAATGACTTATTTATTTTTTGTGTCTATGTTTTATTTGTCTGTATGTATGCCTGTGTACCATATGAGTGCAATGCCTTCAGAGGCCAGAGGATTTTGAATTCTCTGTAAATGGAATTGTAAACAGTTGTTATCTACAAGGTGGTTACTGGGAATAAAACTGGAGTCCTCTAGAAGACTCTCCAGCCCCTCTGATTGTTTTAAATAATGAATTTGAATTTTGAGTATTGCAAATGTTTTATTTATAAGTTAAATTTAAGACAACAAAATCAATGATAAAATTAGAAATGTTAACCAAAATAATTAAATCTTATAGTGGCTAAATAAACATGACCATATTGAATATTAAAAGTAAGGCACCTGGAGAGAGAGGTGGCCCAGTGGTTAGAGTGCATGCTTATCTGGTGGAGGACCTGAAGTCCATTCTCAGCAACAGCAGTGGAAAACAAGCAGGTGCCTGTGACTCCAGCTCCGAGGTATCTGATCTTGTTTTCCGACCTCTGTCTGCACATGCAGTCACTGGTTCCTATCGACACATGTATATTACACATAAAAATTATTTTATTTTATAAAAAGAATATAAGCTTGAAATTGAATGAGGGTCTTTGGAATTACTAATTATGTCAACAGTTTACAAGTTATCATCATCATCAATATGATGTTGGAATCCTTAATAATCCTATCTTCAAATAAAATTTTAGTCACTATTTTCCCCAAGAATTTAGATATTAGAATTTAGACTCGTTATATCACAGCCTTTTACATATACATTTAAACAAAAACCCCAAAACAGTTTAGAGTATTTTATTGTGAAATAGCTGTGCAAACAGCACATAACATCATCTCACAGGTTTTTAAACTGTGATGAGCCTTAGAGACCATTTATATTCTGATTGCTGTATTCATCATACATAGAACTAGCCTAAGAGATTATTAAGGAAAAGATAAATAGAAACCAATTATAAAACAATACAGGTGTACAAATAAAATTAGTCTCATTTTAACATCTAAGTTTAGGACTAGGTATCATTTACCACTTGCTATGTAGACAGTCGGTGCCCTAGTTACATGGACACAGCAAATTGCCACTCATGTCCTTGGATCTCTGTATTTACAGATATGTGTATTTCAATCATGACAGCACATAGGTTATTTGATTTGATAGAAACTAATGTAGTCTATGATGAAAACATACTTAAAATATTGTTAAATATTTGTTCTTTTTAATATAAAGCATAAGAAACAGCTAGATTTTAAAACAAATAGTGGGATAGATGAAGTAGTAATCAACTTTACCTTATATTTTGGAGACGGTGTCTCTCACTAAACTCAGACCTCAGTATTTGGGCAGCTTGTATCGATCTTCTGGCACTGGGTTTATAGGCATGCTGCCCTACCACTTGTGGCGTTTCACATGAGTGTTTGAAAGCTAATTTGAAACTTTGGTCCTTGTGTTTGTGCAGCAAGAACTTACCGTCTGAGTCACTTGTCCAGCCCTAATACTATTTTTGCAAAGTACTTGTGCCATTCCTCTGAACAATGCACAGGAGTTCCTATTGTATAGGTTTATCTAGGCTAGAACTTATTGATTTTTACTTTTATATTCTTTTGTGTTTTAATTTACATTACCCTATTAATGCAAGGTATAAGCACTTTTTGATGTAAATATTGACCAGTTATAATCTTACTTTGAAATGTTTTTTCTTGCAGAATTCTTTCTTTAATATTTCATTAGTAGTTCTTTATAAGCCCTATATTTTAGACATTTATTAGAGATATCTTAGGAATATTTTCTCTCAGTTTGTTGCTGTCTATTTTATGAGCAGTAGTTGTTAATTTTAACATCAATGGACTTTTTTTTTGTTTGTTTTTCAAGACAGGGTTTCTCTGTGTAGCCCTGGCTGTCCTGGAACTCACTTTGTAGACCAGGCTGGCCTCGAACTCAGAAATCCTCCGGCATCTGCCTCCCAAGTGCTGGGATTAAAGGCGTGCGCCACCATTGCCTTGCCGGCTTGAGTTGTTAATTTTAATGAAGCCTAATTTAGCAGTTTTATGATTATTTCTTTTTCGTGACATGAGAAAACATTGGACACATAGATTTATATCTATCTGTATTCTCTTCTAAAGAGTTTCTGGATTTCATTTTCATGCTTACTTGTAACAATGTGGTATTTCAAAGTGTTTTTATGTAGTGTGAAATAAGGGTTAAGATTTAATTTTACACAACAGACTTTTGAATCTATAAGAACAAAGTCATGTTATTTGTAGAAGAGTAGTTTTGACTGAAGATAATCATACTAAGTGAATTAAACTAGTCACAGAAACTCAGTTATTATGTTTTTTTTTCCCATCTAAGGTCATAGAATTTTTATAGATACATAAAATCATGTACCTATATATGATCTGAAAGAAGAGAAATGGTTTAGGGAAAGGGAGGAGGTTACAGAGTAATGGGGATAGGGGAGAGAGGGCAACTATATGCTCAATATATATGCATACTTTCATTAAAGGGTCCTTCTGCAAGACAATACCATGAACAATAAATACACAAAACAAATTTTAAAATGATAATTGAAAATATTTAATTTTATTTTTCCAATATTGATATAAGTACTTCTTAAGGAAATATATTTATATTTTCCTTTACTTTTGTGTAAATTCCCATGCTCAGTGACTAAGTTTTTTCTCATTATTGTATTGTACTCTTGATTGTAATTAGCACTATATTGACTTGGTGACAGAAGTTCTATCAGCTCGTAGAATGAGGTAGTTATGTCTATGACCTCATATTTCTTTTCTTAAGTTTCTTAAATTTGCTTTTAAATGTATATTTCAGAATCAGATTGTAAATTTAAAATATGTCTGCTAGACCAAGGTGTATCTGCCAGGAATATACTCTAAAAGTAAACTGATTTATCTCTCCCAGCAGTATCAATAATTGAGTAGTTCCCTAGTCAGGGCTGGGACACGCCCTCTCCATGCTGGGATTTGTTCTGGTTTGAGCTTGCACAAGTCTTGTGCACTCTGTCACAACAGCTGTACGTTCATGTGTGCAAGTGCCTAGCTGTGTCTGGAAAATCCAACTTCCTTATACTCACCCACCATCTCTGGTTGTTCCATGCTTTCTACCCTCTCTTCAACAATGATGCCTTAGACTTGGGAGGCATTGCAATACAGAGACTTCATTCGGGGCTGATTTTCTGTAGTCTGTTATTCTTTGTACTTTTACCTGTTCTGGGTGTTTGTATTATTTGTCATATACTGAAATAGAAGCTTCTATGATAAGAGTTCAGAGAATCAATAATCTATCATCCATGTGATTCAACAAGAAGAAGGTGTATATTATGGTGTATTGTTCTCATGACTGTCTAGTTACTAAACAGTGTTTTCCTAGACTATGCTTTACATAGATAGATTCCTGTATTTGAATACTTGCTGATATGGATATTTGGAGAGGTTTAGGAGATGGGGCCTTGGTAGAGAAAGTATATGCCTCTGGCACCAGGATTTTGAGAGCTGTCTATGTCTAGTGTGTTTTCTCTGTTTCATGCTGACTATTGAGGACATGATTCTCAGCTTCTTGCTCTAATGCCTATTATGTGCTGCTATGGTTTCCTTGAAGTGATGGAGTCTATTTCTCTGGAACTATAAGCCAAGTAAACTGTTTCTTCCATAAAACAAAAGAATAAGTCATTAGGAGACAGGATACCAAATCAATTTAGCAAAATGATAGTAATAGGTTCTCCCTGCAGGCCTTGGACCTGTCTAGTCACTAGTTCTTGACCCTAGTATTAGAGTTAGGTATGGATTTAATTTTGATCGGCAGGCCTTAAATCCAATCAGAAAGTAGCTGATTACTCCCTTGATGTTCATGCCCAGGTTATAGCAATGAATATGTCTTGTAAGACAAGATCATTGTATAGCTCACAGCATTCACACATGCGTATGACTTATGATTATATTCTAGCAGAAATATTATCATCCTGTTACAGCAAAACTATGTTTTACTTCTTTTTTTTCTTTAAAATAAGTTTATTTAGAAAGTATGTTTTACTTCTTTTTATGTATGTATATGTATATCTTATAAAGCTTCTAGGGTAGTATGTTTCCATATGACATTTAAAGTTCTTTAGTTTTATTTTTTCTCCCTCATATTCCTTTTCTAAAATGTTCTCCCACCTATAATTTAACCCTTCATGTGCCGTTAGTGTGCTTTAACCTTTGAGAACACTGAGTTATATCTCCCCTCCATTGAAAACTTCCTTCCCATTGTCACTTACTAATTTCCTAGCATCTATGGATATCATAAATGAAACATACATGCATGACAATTCAAAGTTAAGCTCCACAAATAAGATGTGATGTGTATTTTTCTGGGTCTGAGTTACCTCGCTCAGAATGACTTTTTCCAGCTCCATACATTTGTTCGTGAATTTCACAATTAAACTGTTAGACATCTGAGTAACACCCTATTGTGAATATATACTGTCTTTTACTATCTATCTATTAGTTGGTGGACATCCAGACTCTTTCTACCTCTTGGATATTGTGTGTAGAGAAGCAGTGAATATGAAGGAGCAAGAATTCCTGTAGTAGGATATCATTTTGGGGTCCATGTCAATGAGTGGCATAGATGGATGATGTGGCAGATCTAGTTCCGGCTTTTTGAGGAATTGTCACACTGATTTCGATAGTGGTTTTACCAGTTTGCACACACACAATCATGGAATACTTGTTTCCTTTCTCTACAGTCACACCAATGCATTTCTAGTCATCCTTTCTTAGTGGTGTAAGATGAAATATCAAAAGGACAGGGAAGTAGGAATAGGTGGGTTAGTGAGCAGGGGGAATGGGAATGGGATATGGGGAGTTTTGGGGGGGAGAATGAGGAAAGGGGATAACATTTGAAATGTAAATAAAGAAAATATCTAATAAAAACCTTTCAATTCTGCAGTGACAAAGGATTCTGAACATTAAAAAGAACAAATGAATGAACAAACAAAGAAACCAACAAACATGTTTCTCAGCATTTACATTTTATCCTTTGAAAATTCTCTACTTAATGTTCAGACCCTAATTTTATCTTAGCTTGTTTGTTTTCTAGATGTTCAATTTTGAGTTCTTTATATAGTCTAAATAATATCTGTCTGTCAAATATATAGTAGATAAAGATTTTTTTTCCTATTTTTGTTTGGTGCCCTTTTACTCCAGTGATGCCATCAATTTCTATATAGAAGATTTTGGTTCATAATGTCCCATTTATTGATTGTCTTTGGATGTCAAGGGTTTAAAAAGAAGAGAAAAAACATGTTTGCTAAGATTGTATTTGGATTTCATTAGATCTATAATAAATCTGAATAATTAATATATTAGTGGTAAGAATCTATGATCTTTCCATCTTTTTAGAAATCTATTGATATGCTGATTGTGTCTAGGGTATTCTGAGATTCTGGGTCAATATCCCCTTATCAGTGACTTCATACCATGTGTGATCTTTTGTGATTGGGTTACCTCACTAAGGATGATATTTTCAAGTTCTGACCATTTGCCGAAGGAGAGACCCCTGGTCCTGGAAAGACTGGATGTAGGGGAACGCCAGGACAGAGTAATGAGAGGGGGTTGAACGGAGAAAAGAGGGAGGGAAGGGGGCTTATGGGACCTTCGGGGAGGGAGGAAACGGGAAAGGGGAAGTGATTTGGAATGTAAATTAAAAAAATAAAATAAAATTAAATTAAAAAAAAAAAAAAAAAAAAAAAAGAATCTATGATCTTTGTATATCTCTTACCTTTTAAAGCATTCTCTTTCTTTCTCTCTGAGTGTGTGTGTGTGTGTGTGTGTGTGTGTGTGTGTGTGTGTGTGTGTTTCTCTTTAACTTATTGAACTGCCTATCTGGGAATTTTAATAGAGCATTGAAAAGAGTTGTTAAGAGCTGACATACCTTGGTTTTCTTCACACTGAGGGGAGACTTTTCAGTATTTGAGTAGTCACTGTGACATTGACAATAGATACTAGGTAGGTTAAGACAACTTTGAATCAGACTAAGCCTTCTCCCAAGGTTTCAGAATATTTAACTCTATAATTCATCTATTTTGAATGTTCTGGGATGTTATTGTTTTCCTTTTTCCATTTTAAGTCATTCAGTATGGTGAATTAGAGTAACTTTGCAATGCTGAGCAGAGTTTAAAGTCTGATATAGCCCAGTGAGGCTGTTAGTGTTATCCTTTTGAATGTTGCGTGTATCTGAGCTGTCTACACACAACTGTTTTAAAGTTTGGGTGAAAGTATATGATACTGCGAATTTATGCTTTATACTCCTTATCTCAGGCTATTTAGTTAGAGATTCAGCATTTTTCTTGATTTATTCAAATCATTATTTTTTAATTCTTTTATTTTCTCTGTTATTTCTTTCCATTTGGATTATGCAGTCTTTAAAATAATTTTCTGAGCTAGGCAAGGTGTGTTGGAACATTTGGAGGGATGAGAAGAAAGTGGAAAATTCTGTAATTAAAATGTAATATCAAAAAATTTAAAATATTGAAGCTTTATTTATCATTAACTGTGTGGCCAGTGTATGTTGGATATTGTGCTTTGCATCACATTGTAGCTACACAATGCATCTCACTGTGCACATGCGGTATATACTGTATAATAAAATTGCCTTTGTATTAGATTGTTTCACCTAAATATAGGCAAATGTAACTCTTATGAGCCAGAAAAAGTCAGGCTATGCTAAGATCTGGTATTTACTTAGTAAGGCAATGTTAATGCATTTTTGGTGCACAGCGTTTTAAACCTAAGATGGGTTGAGCTGAACATAGCCATATCATGAATCAAGGAAATCTGTGTTTATATATATATATATGCATGACTATATATATCAACCTTGTAAAATGAAGAGATTCATTTAATAAATACTATATACTTATCTGTGTGAGCTCTTTCAAAAATTCTGGATTGCAGCAATTGTAACTGTGGCTCACTGAAATATATGCAACATTGTTTTAAATCACATAGATCCTGTTTGTGTTTTCCAGGTAAGGATACAACTTAGATCAATCTTAACTGAGTTTCAAGTAGCTTTAAATGTTAAGATTTTTACCCAAGCTCATCAGATTATAGATATAGTAAACTGGAGAATTAAAGAAATAAAAAGAACTAAGGCATAAAGCCTTTTTTATTATTATTGCATTAAAATTGAATATATTCAGACTACTAAAAAGCCAGAAACTGGTTTTGATGAAGTTTATTACAGAAAGTATTTATTTTAACTGTCACTGAGTACCTTGTGTGTGTGTGTGTGTGTGTGTGTGTGTGTGTGTGTGTGTGTGTGTGTGTATAAGCATTTATGAATATCATCGTTTGGGAGGTTTAAAAGAAATTCACAATCTGAATACTGTAACAGCTAAAGGTAACGACTGTTCCTGTAGCAGGTAATTCGCCTTTTTCTTCTCATTCTACTATGGTTTCTTCTGTGTTAAGATAGCTATCTACAGATACTAAAAATTCCATTCTGTGGAGATATAGCTTAGAGGGAAAGTACCTGCACATCATACCATAAAGCTCTGGTTTTGAGTTCAACAATTAAACTAAAAACTCCATCCATTCTTCTAAATTCACTTTAGCTTCTTTTGTTGATATGCCAATGTGTATAATTTGAAATTAGAAACATCCTTTTCATGTGACAGTGTGTTCTATTAGTTTCTAATAAATATTATATAAAATCTATTTAAGCTAATGTGCTTTTGATGTTGCCATCACCTCAAAATAAGACCGCTTGCTTGTTAGAGAGTCATTCACTGCAGAAATGCAGTTTCATCTAATGCATATAGTATATTATGTGTTGGAAATAGGAGAGTATTCAATATTTTATATAAATAATTCTTTTTTAAATATTATTTAATCATTTTTTACAATCCAGATTTTATCCCCCTCTAGGTCCACCCTATGACTGGTCAACATTCCATACCACCTCCCTCTGTCTCCACAAGGATGTCCCCATCCTACCCCAACCCCCACCTCAGCCTTTTGGCTAAAATTAAGTGTAGTATCTGTTCTTATCAGTTAAATAATTCTTTTTTTATTGCACAGATTCAATTAAAATTCACAGAAACACAGATTTCCATAAATATACTGTGAAAGTAGCCACTAGTGTAGTCATAGATGTTATGATTTAATTAGTCTAATCTTCCATTTTCAGGGACTGTTCCAGAGACGATAATCCAACCCTGATTTTGCCAAAGCAATATGACCAGGCCTATTACAGGCTACCTAGAAGGCTATCTCCCTCTTTAACTACAGCCATGTTCTCTGGCCAGGATCAGGAGACATGATGTTCTTCAGTAACTCTTGAACCATTAACAGCTAGAGCTGAGAGTAAAGCTAACCATTGCAGTGGTAGGATGTGAGACGGTGTTAGCTTATAAATCTTGGGGGATTTCATCTCACCACACCCTCAATTTCATAATAGGGTGGTGTAGTGGATAATAATTAATAATGAGTACTGCCCCTCCAGGCCTCTTTTACAAGTCCCAGCAGGTCTCGCCCTGCATCCAAATGCCTGGTAAAGCATGACTCTTAAACTTGAGTAGTTAACCAAATATATTTATGTATATGAAACACCCAATTACATAATGCCAAATTACAATGATAAAGTTTTACCCCAATATTTCTAACCTCTCAGCACACCAGAAACACACCTGACTCCAGCTGGATCTGTGTGTCTCCTCCTCTGCTCCCTGATGCAGCTCCCAAGCCCCGCCCTCTCTCTCTGCCCCTCACCTCACTTAGCTCTTCCTCCTTTCTCTCCTCCAATCACTGGCCTCTAACTGCCTCAATGTGAATGGGTAGGAAATGTCTTCTAACAGGGAGGAGTATGTGTAGCTATACTGTTTAGTACAACCTGATTTGGGGCCTCTGCTATTTGCAGCTGAAAATATACTGGCAAATATGAGTATTTGTTGTATGTAATCATAACATACTCATCTCAGATTGTAGCTTGATCTCTTGATGCCAACAACAATTTGGCATTTCAGGGGAGATTTTTCTGCCATTATTTCAATGTATTTGACAAAGATAAACAAGGAGATGGGTAAAATGTCCAGTCCTATGACCAGTAAGTCTGATAGGACCCTTACACAGAGAAAAGATGTATCAGTTTTAAGAATTTGTTCTCTGTTTAATACAGTAACAAGTTTAAGAGTACTTTGTTTAAAATGACTGCAAAGTAGTGTTACAAGTGAAAAAAAATAAGTTTTAATTTTATTACCCAAGAGTTAGTTGTTTCTAATCCTGCTGTTAATGCTATTTCTGCTTATGGATTCAGAATGAAAGAAAGCAAACCCCAATTGGACAAAGGAGGAGCAAGCTCTGGGTTTTCTTTTTTAAATGTTCCTTTCTCTCTTTTTAGTGACAGACACTATGAAAGAATATTAAGCTTTGCATTGCATGGAATGCAGTGTCTCTGAGGCCACAAACTCAGAGAAATCCAAATGTTTATGCCTGTCTGGTGCTAGGATCAAAGACATGTACAATAGAAAACTCTCTCTCTCTCTCTCTCTCTCTCTCTCTCTCACACACACACACACACAGACAGAGATAGACAGAGACAGAGAGAGACAGAGAGAAACACACACACACACACACACACACACACACACACAGAGAGAGAGAGAGAGAGAGAGAGAGAGAGAGAGAGAGAGAGAGAGAGAGAGAGAGAGAGCATAAACAAAAACTAAGGTATACTTTTGGACTGACACACCTCTGTAGTAGACAGGTTGTTTAGTGAGAACATTGGTTTGATCTCATGTGCTGTAAAAGAGAAACAGAATGAATTTCAACTAGCTGATTAAAATTGTAGATTCCTAAGCTTTGCTTCAGGTTTTTTTTGCATCAGGACATCTAAACACAGACTTCAGGGATCTCTAGATCTAGAAACCTACATAAAGCATACTCGGTATGAGAACATTAGTCAGGTCTTGGTGCTCTTTCACATGTCTCCTTGCTTAATTTCACCACTTTACAATGGTGTTTTTCTTTTCTCTTTTGAGGTGATTGCTCTATTCAAATATGCAGCTCATGGAGCAGAACTGTGTGCATGAGTTCACCTATCTGTTCGAGAGTACTGAACAATTCCTGACCTAGCAAAGGTACCTATTGTGTTTAGCTAAATCCAAAAAAGAGTAGCTGACATTTTCTGAGGGATGTGAAGGACTGAAAGCACCAGGTAAAGTTAGAGTGTGGAATTCAGTGAGGACACTGGAAATGTGTAGTAACTAAGACTATAGAGTATTGCTGAGAAAGAAAAGAAGGGAGCTCATGAAGCAGAATATGTCTCATGCCTGATAAACATAGGCTCACAGGCTGGAAGAAATGATGGGGAGGAGTCAGCACATGGCACAAACAAACTTTTCAAAAGCAAATTTAGCATCAGGGTGCTTTTACGGTGATGTACTTAGTAAAGTGTGATGCAGATTTATGGTGGAAAAGGTCAGCTTCTGAGATTCTGATCAATTTAGGATGCAGCTCACAGAAAGAGAATGTAAACTTTGTTCAACTAACACATTTGGGTTTTGTCTGACTGAACTTGGATGTGGCATCCATGGGTAGCATTTTGTAGAAACTATGAGATTCTATTTGTTAAGTTTGTATCAGTGCAGAGAACAGTGGGGACTGAATCAGGAGTGTGGGTGAATTTCAAACACATTGTGTGGTACCCAAAGCCATCAGAATTCTTTTAACAAAGGCGTACTTCTTATTTTAAAACTAACTACAAAAATAAATTTCTTTTATCTTTCTTAAATATTTTCTCATGCTGGGAGCATCCTTTTAATCCATTTGGGAAGCAGAGGCAGGCAGATTTCTGAGTTCAAGACCAGTCTGGTCTACAGAGTGACTTCCAGGACAGCCAGAGATATACAGAAAAACCCTGTCTCAAAAAAACAAAAAGAAAAAAATATTTTGTCCTATGTTAAGTTCATAAATATTTCTGTTGAGCAAACCAACAAATAAATAAATTGTTGGAATTATAGACACAAAAGAATCTTAGATAAAAATTTATTCACTCCACTATGTTAAATAATCATAATTATTTATGTTATAATAAATATAATTATTGTCATAAATATGTTAAATAATCTATATTCATTCAGACAAAATGAGAAAATTATGTACAGATAATTACAGTGCATTATATAAGTTACATGGAACCAACTAAAAGTAATTCATTCAAGCACCAACCCCTAATAGTTATCATTTTCTAATACTCTTGCAAGAACATTTACCAAATCTTCACATAAATGAGTCTTTGAAAAACATTTAATGATAAGTTTAGATGTCTGTGGTAGTAAAATGACAAAGAAAAATTGAGTACTCAAGACACAAAGGTATGCCACCTCTGTCCTTTAGCTCCCAAAGCAAAAATCCCTGATAGAAATAATAGGTACCACATGCATGTAGCTCAGCTAGAGTAATTCCACCTATTTGGACTTCAGACCCTATATTTCAGTTACTGATGTTTCCCCATGGACTTCTCTAGTACCTGGCACATAGTTAAATGTTCAATAAAATATTTATTGATCTGAAACAAACTCTTACAAGGGAGACATGAACAGTTTGAGTCTTAGAGGATTTCAAAAATATTTTCTGATGCTTACTTAGGGGATATTTTTTACAAAGTGTTTATTATCTCAGTGTAAAACTGGCTTTAGTGTGCATTGAGTATAGCTCTGTAATTCAGCTATTACACACAACTCGGATTCAAATCTCCATTTTGAATTTTTCTGATTCAGGATCCTCCAATTTATAAATGTGTTCTATTGTGAAAATGTTCATCATTTTTGAGAATTTCAATGATGATACCCCCATTCATCATTTCATCTCAAACCATTAAATTTTATCATTACATGTGTTCAATTTAATTCAGTAAGTACTTACTGGGTTGTACTGGGTTGTAATGTATTGGAAACCATTTCCTCGGCTTTGGGGAATGCACTAGAAGAAGGAGGAAAGATTGTCGGATTCAGAGGGGATAGAGGACACCAGGAGGTCATGATCCACTAACTCAATAAATAAGGCACTTATGGGCTGAGACTAAATGTCAAGCAGTGGGCCTGCAGGGTCTGCACTAGGTCTATGTATTATGGCTATGAGCTCGGTGTTTTGTGGGACTTCAGTGGAAGGAGGTGTGTTCCTGACTCTTTTGCCTGCTCTTGGAACTCTTTTCCTTCTTTTGGTTTGATCTGTCCAGCCTAGATACAAGAGCTTTTGCCCTTGTCATATTATATCTCATTTTTCTTGTTTGGTTGTTGTCTTTTGGAGGCCTGCTCTTTTCTGAAGGGAAACAGAGGAGGAGTGAATTTGGGGAAGAGGGGAAGTTTGGGTGAGAAAAAAGAATAGCAGAATATAGTTCCAAAGTTGAAAAACCTAGTTGCAGATATTGAGAAGTCTGCAACAATCGAGGTTAACACTTATACATACGCATGTGTGTGCGTGTGCATAAAGAAAAGGTGGTAGTCATATACACTAACAATAAAAATAGGAATTGCATGTATTTGGGTACATATAGCTAATTCTAATTGGCAAATTAACTTTTTAGTAAGAGAATTATAATGATAGATTTTTATCTAAGGCATATATTAGAGCATATTGAAAATTAATAAAGCATCTGAAACCAAGACAATGTTGAATGTTTTTAACAAGAGGGAAATATACTATTTTGTGTTTTTCTCTGAAAGGTATTTCCAGTACAGTTAGTTGAACAGTGAATTAACTATATTTAAAATAGAGTTTTCTTTTATAATCTGGGCTTTTATGTTTTCCCTCATGGTTTCTGTTGTTTGTTTCTCCAAAGTAGCTTTTTCTGCATACCATTTAGCTTGTAATTATTTAAAGTAAAATTGAGTAATAAACATTTTTTAATCTTTCTTCATATTACCAATTTTGCTTATTTTACATTTAAACTCTGTATATCTTTAATTATTCTTTGTACAGACTCAGGAGAATAGGTAAACCTTCTCTTGGTCCATGTACAGAAATGTTAATGCTATGGATAGATAGCATCAACACATTTTTTTTTCTTCAGGGATATTTATAGTCTGTTGCTGCTCATCTATAGAGAACTACTATCGTTATTAGCTCAAAGCCTCTCCACATTCATACACACACACACACACACACACACACACACACACACACACACACACACACACACACAATGAGCTTCCAGGTTTCAGATGGTATGCCTCCTTCAGAGTGCTGGCTGACCCAATCCCAGTTTTTCTGTTATGTGTATCTCTACGTCTGTTCTTTTCATGTCACCTCATACATATCAGTCCCTAAATCTATGAATGCAGATCAAATAATTTGTGACCAAGATAGTTTATTTAACTTTTGGTTTTGGACATGTTATTGGAGCCTGGGTAGTCACCAAAGGATAAACATCTTAAGGCAATGATTCCCTAGTCCCTTCACTCCATCAATAGGACATTTTAACAATGAGGGTAAGGCTACTTGGGCTCCTCCTCTAACCATGTATGACTATTATTGGGATCATTTTTATGAAGACTCAGAACATCAATAGCTATTGAATGTTCCCTTTTACTCTTAGTTCTTTCTGCTCTTCTTTCTACAATGTTTCCTGAGCCTTTGGAAGGGCTGACAAGGGGAAGGTTTCTACTTTAGTTTCAACTTAATTCATCTATATAAGAGGTTCTCAATCTTCCTAATGCTGTGACACTTTAATTCTTCAAGTTGTAGTGACTCCAACCATAAAATTATTTTTATTTCTACTTTGTAACTATAATTATGCTACTTTTATGAAACATGATGTAAATATCTGATATGTGATCCCTGTTAAAGTGCCATTTGACCACCAAAGGGGTAATAACCCACAGGTTAAGAACTCTGTTTATTTGTTTTTGCTTTTTATTCCAAGACAGGGTTTCTCTGTGTAGCCCTGGCTGTCCTGGAACTCACTCTGTAGACCAGGCTGGCCTCGAACTCAGAAATCCGCCTGCCTCTGCCTCCCAAGTGCTGGGATTAAAGGCGTGCGCCACCACCACCCAAGAACTCTGATCTAAAGCATGCAAATGATATATTTGTTGTCTTTAGCAATAGGGTCTTTTCATTTTGTCCTCGACCAAGAGGAATGACAACAACTTGTATTGTTCTGTGGTCTCTGTGACTATCTCTGACCAAAACCTCACAAGGAAGTATCTCATACCTTACACTGTGTTTTTTTTTTAAATAGTTCTATCTTTTAGAATGAGCTTTTTAAAAGTTTTAAGTACTTTTTTTTCAGCTCAAATTGGTTACTACATAGTAGATTTCCATATACCTTTTCCACATACCTTTCATTTTAGTTAACCTTCCTCTCTACATTCATCTTCCAATCCCCTACTTCTCTTATGATTTAATCATTGTATCCCAGTATTCCTATTTCATATGTCCATACAGCTTATTGTTTTAGTATCCTCCCTTTCAACAGCATCTTTCTAGATTCCTGACCTCTACAGTAACTCTAAACTGAATATAAAATTAAGAGACTCAAGTCTAATATCTACTTGTTAGTGTTTGAATATGCTTGACCCATGGGACATAGCGCTATTAGGTGTGGCCTTGTTGGAGGAAATGAATCACTGTGAGGGTGGGCTTTGAAGTTCAGTGTGGAAGAGTCAGCTTCTCCTGCCTGTAGTCAGAACTTTCAGCTCCTCTCCAGTACTGTGCCTGCCTGGATTCTGACATGCTTTCTTCCGTGATGATAATGGACTGAACTTTAGACCCTGTAAGCCATCTCCAATTAGCTATTGTCTTTTATAAAAGGTTCCTTGGCTGTGGTGTCTCTTCACAGCAATAAACCCCAAACCAAGACTGTACAAATGAGGCAGAGCATGAAGCAATTTTTCATTCGTTTTTCCGTGTATGTCTGCCTTACCTTGCCTAGTACAATTACTTTTAGTTTCATCCCTTTATCTGTAAATTTCATAATTGGTTTCCTTTTTTTTTTTTTTTTTTTTAATTTAATTTTATTTTATTTTTTTAATTTACATTCCAAATCACTTCCCCTTTCCCGTTTCCTCCCTCCCCGAAAGTCCCATAAGCCCCCTTCCCTCCCTCTTTTCTCCGTTCAACCCCCTCTCATTACTCTGTCCTGGCGTTCCCCTACATCCAGTCTTTCCAGGACCAGGGGTCTCTCCTTCCATCTTTTTAGAAATCTATTGATATGCTGATTGAGTCTAGGGTATTCTGAGATTCTGGGTCAATATCCCCTTATCAGTGACTTCATACCATGTGTGATCTTTTGTGATTGGGTTACCTCACTAAGGATGATATTTTCAAGTTCTGACCATTTGCCTAGGAATTTCGTGAATTCATTGTTTTTAATTGCAGAGTAGTATTCCATTGTGTAAATATACCACATCTTCTGAATCCATTCCTCCGTTGAGGGACATCTGGGTTCTTTCCAGCTTCTGGCTATTATAAATAAGGCTGCTATGAATATAGTGGAGCATGTGTCCTTATTGCATGCAGGTAAAGTCTCTGGGTATATGCCCAGGAGTGGTATAGCCGGATCCTCCGGAAGTGTCATGCCCAGTTTTCTGAGGAGCCGCCAGACTGCTTTCCAGAGTGGTTGTACCAGCCTGCAATTCCACCAGCAGTGGAGGAGTGTTCCTCTTTCTCCACATCCTCGCCAACAACTGCTGTCTCCTGTGTTTTTGATCTTAGCCATCCTGACTGGTGTGAGATGGAATCTCAGGGTTGTTTTGATTTGCATTTCCCTAATGACTAAGGATGATGAACATCTCTTTAGGTGCTTCTCAGCCATTAGATATTCTTCAGGTGAGAACTCTTTGTTTAGCTCTGTACCCCATTTTTTAATAGGGTTACTTGCCTCTCTGGAGTTTAACTTCTTGAGTTCTTTGTATATCTTGGATATTAGCCCTCTGTCGGATGTAAGGTTGGTAAAGATCATTTCCCAGTTAGTTGGTTGCCGCTTTGTCTTTTTGACAGTGTCTTTTGCCTTGCAAAAACTTTGTAATTTAATGAGGTCCCATTTGTCTATTCTTGATCTTAGAGTATAAGCTATTGGAGTTCTGTTCAGGAAATTCTCCCCTGTGCCCATATGTTCAAGGTTCTTCCCTAGTTTCCCTTCTATTAGTTTCAGTGTGTCTGGTTTTATGTGGAGATCTTTGATCCACTTAGAATTGAGCTTAGTGCAAGGAGATAAGGATGGGTCAATTTGCATTCTTCTGCATGTTGACCTCCAGCTGAGCCAGCACCATTTGTTGAAAAGGCTATCTTTTTTCCACTGGATGGTTTTAGCTCCTTTGTCAAAGATCAAGTGACCATAGGAGTGTGGATTCATTTCTGGGTCTTCAATTCTGTTCCATTGATCTACATGTCTGTTACTGTACCAATACCATGCAGTTTTTAACACTATTGCTCTGTAGTACAGCTTGAGGTCCGGGATACTGATTCCCCCAGAGGTTCTTTTACTCTTGAGAATAGTTTTAGCTATTCTGGGTTTTCTGTTATTCCAGATGAATTTTTGAATTGCTCTTTCTAACTCTATGAAGAATTGAGTTGGGATTTTGATGGGGATTGCATTGAATCTGTGTATTACTTTTGGTAAGATGCTCATTTTTACTATATTAATCCTGCCAATCCATGAGCATGGCAGATTTTTCCATCTTCCGAGGTCTTCTTCAATTTATTTCTTCAGAGACTTGAAGTTCTTGTCATACAGATCTTTCACTTGTTTGGTTAGCGTCACGCCAAGATACTTAATATGGTTTGTGGCTATCGTAAAGGGTATTATTTCTCTTACTTCTTTCTCAGCCTGCTTATCCTTTGAGTATAGGAAGGCTTCTGACTTGCTTGAGTTGATTTTATATCCGGCCACTTTGCTGAAGTCGTTTATCAGCTGTAGGAGTTCTCTGGTGGAGTTCTTTGGGTCGCTTATGTATATTATCATATCGTCTGCAAATAGTGATAGTTTGACTTCTTCCTTTCCAATTTGTATCCCTTTGACCTCTTTTTCTTGTCTAATTGCTCTCGCTAGAACTTCAAGTACTATATTGAAAAGATATGGAGAGAGAGGGCAGCCTTGTCTAGTCCCTGATTTTAGTGGGATTGCTTCAAGTTTCTCTCCGTTTAGATTGATGCTGGCTACTGGTTTGCTGTAAATTGCTTTTACTATGTTTAGATATGGGCCTTGAATTCCTGATCTTTCCAAGACCTTTAGCATGAAAGGATGCTGAATTTTGTCAAATGCTTTCTCAGCATCTAATGAGATGACCATGTGGTTTTTTTCTTTGAGATTGTTTATGTAGTGGATTACATTGATGGATTTCCTTATATTGAACCATCCCTGCATCCCTGGGATGAAGCCTACTTGATCGTGGTGAATGATCGTTTTGATGTGTTCTTGGATTCGGTTGGCAAGAATTTTATTGAGTATTTTTGCATCGATATTCATAAGAGAGATTGGCCTGAGATTCTCTTTCTTTGTCGGATCTTTGTGTGCTTTTGGTATTAGTGTAATTGTGGCTTCATAGAACGAGTTGGGTAGTGTTCCTTCTGTTTCTATTTTGTGGAACAGTTTGAAGAGTATTGGTGTTAGGTCTTCTTTGAAGGTCTGATAGAATTCTGCACTAAAACCATCTGGACCTGTGCTTTTTTTGGTTGGAAGACTTCCAATGACAACTTCTATTTCTTCAGGGGTTATAGGACGGTTTAGATGGTCTATTTGATCCTGATTTAATTTTGGTACTTGGTATCTGTCAAGGAAATTGTCCATTTCCTCAAGATTTTCTAGTTGTGTTGAATACAGGTTTTTGTAGTAGGATCTGATGATTTTTTGAATTTCCTCAGTTTCTGTTGTTATCTCTCCCTTTTCGTTTCTGATTTTATTAATTTGGATACTATCTCTGTGCCCTCTGGTTAGTCTGGCTAAGGGCTTATCTATCTTGTTGATTTTCTCAAAGAACCAACTCCTCGTTTTGTTGATTCTTTGTATGGTTTTATTTGTTTCTACTTGATTGATTTCAGCCCTGAGTTTGATGATTTCCTGCCTTCTACTCCTCTTTGGTGTATTTGCTTCTTTTTGTTCCAGGGCTTTCAGGTGTGCCATTAAGCTGTTAGTGTATGCTGTCTCCCGTTTCTTTTTGGCGGCACTCAGGGCTATGAATTTTCCTCTTAGCACTGCTTTCATTGTGTCCCATAAGTTAGGGTATGTTGTGCCTTCATTTTCATTAACTTTCAAAAAGTCTTTGATTTCTTTCTTTATTTCCACCTTGACCAAGTTATCATTGAGTAGAGCATTGTTCAGCCTCCATGTGTACGTGGGTTTTCTTTTGTTTTTGTTGCCATTGAAGACCACCCTTATTCCATAGTGATCTGATAGGAGGCATGGGATTATTTCTATCTTCTTGTATCTGTTGAGGTCTGATTTGTGACCAATTATATGGTCAATTTTGGAGAAGGTACCATGAGGAGCTGAGAAGAAGGTGTATTCTTTAGCTCTAGGATGAAATGTTCTATATATATCAGTTAGTTCCATTTGGTCCAAGGCTTCAATTAGATTCACTGTGTCCCTGTTTAGTTTCTGCTTTCCTGAACGATCCATTTCAGAGAGCGGGGTGTTGAAGTCACCCACTATTATTGTGTGCGGTGCGATGTGTGCTTTGAGTTTTAGTAAAGTTTCTTTTACGAATGAGGGTGCCCTTGCATTTGGAGCATAGATATTCAGGATTGAGAGTTCTTGATGGTGGATTTTTCCCTTGATCAGTATGTAGTGTCCTTCTGTGTCTTTTTTGATGACTTTGGGTTGAAAATCAATTTTATCCGATATTAGGATGGCTACTCCACCTCGTTTCTTGGGGCCATTTGCTTGTAAAATTGTTTTCCAGCCTTTTACTCTGAGGTAGTGTTTGTCTTTGACACTGAGGTGCGTTTCCTGCATGCAGCAAAAAGCTGGGTCCTGTTTACGTATCCAGTCTGCTAGTCTATGTCTTTTAATTGGGGAGTTGAGACCATTGATATTAAGAGAGATTAAGGCATAGTGATTATTGCCATCTGCCATTCTTGACGCTATCTTTATGTTTGAGTGGTTATCTACTTTTGGGTTTGATTCAAGAAGGTTATTATCTCATTTTTTCCAGGGTGTTGTTTCTCTCCCTGTATTGGAGGTTTCCACCTATTATCCGTTGCAGGGCTGGATTTGTGGAAAGATATTGTGAAAATTTGGTTTTATCATGGAATATCTTGGTCTCTCCATCTATGGTGATTGAGAGTTTTGCTGGGTATAGTAGTCTAGGCTGGCATTTGTGCTGTCTTAGTGTCTGCATGAGATCTGCCCAGGATCTTCTGGCTTTCATAGTCTCTGGTGAGAAGTCTGATGTGATTCGGATAGGTCTTCCTTTGTATGTTACTTGGCCCTTTTCTCTTACTGCATTTAGTATTCTTTCTTTGTTTAGAACATTCGGTGTTTTGATTATTATGTGACGGGAGGTATTTCTGTTCTGGTCCAGTCTGTTTGGAGTTCTGTAGGCTTCTTGTATGTTCATCGGCATCTCTCTCTTTAAGTTAGGGAAGTTTTCCTCCATAATTTTGTTGAAGATGTTTACTGGCCCTTTAAGTTGCAAATCTTCACTCTCATCTATACCTATAATCCTTAGGTTTGGTCTTCTCATTGTGTCCTGGATTTCCTGGATGTTTTGGGTTACGCGTTTTTTTGCATTTTGCATTTTCTTTGACTGTTGAGTCGATGCTTTCTATGGAATCTTCAGCACCTGAGATTCTTTCTTCCATCTCTTGTATTCTATTGTTGATGTTTGCATCTATGACTCCTGATTTCTTCCCAAGGTTTTCTATCTCCAAAGTTGTCTCCCTTTGTGATTTCTTAGTTGTTTCTACTTCCTTTTTTAGTTCCTGGATGGATTTGCTGAGATCCTTCACTTGTTTGTTTGTATTTTCCTGTATTTCTTTAAGGTATTTTTGCATTACCTCTTTCAGGATTTCTTCCTGATGACCCACGTTCTCCTGCATTTCTCTGAGCGATTTTTGTGTTTCCTCCTCATGGGATTCCATCTGTTGATCCATCGTCTCCTGCATTTCTTTAAGCACTTCTCGTGTTTCCTTTGTAAGGGCATCTAACCGTTGATTCATTTCTTTAAGCAATTTTTGTGTTGCCTCCTTATGGGCATCCGTCTGTTGACCCATATTCTTCTGCATTTCTTTATGCAAATTTTGTGATTCCTTTGTGAGTGCATCTACCCGTTGATTCATCTCGTTAAGTGATTTTTGTGTTGTCTCCTTGTGCGCCTCCATCTTTTGATCCATGTTCTCCCGCATTTCTCTAAGCGATTTTTGTGTTTCCTTTGTAAGGGCTTCTAACCGTTGATTCATGGTCTCCTGTAACTCTTTATGAGATTTATTTGTGTCCTTCTTGTGATCCTCTAATAGCATCATGAGAAGTGATTTTAAATCCAGATCTTGTCTTTCGGGTGTGGTGGGGTATCCAGGACTTGCTGCTGTTGGAGAGTTGGGTTCGGATGGTCCCACATTACTTTGATTACTGTTAGTAACATTCCTACGTTTGCCTTTTGCCATCTGGATACCTCTGGTGTTAGTTGGTCCTGCTGCCACTGGCTGTTGGTTGGACCTCCTGTGAGCTTGCAAAGCTATTTCTGCCCCCCCTGGATTACCAGGATTCCCCTGGCACCGATTTCTGGGGCCTGCCTGCTCCTGAGTGACTTTGGAGCCCTAATGTGCTTTGCCCCAAGTGATCTTATATTGGGGAGGCCTTGCACATCTAAAGGCTCAGCCTAGTGGATTCCTGGAGCAGAGGTCGCCAACGGGAGGCTGGCAGGCTCCTGCCCTGTGCAGGGGTGTGTGATCTCTCCTGGGGGGGGGGAGGGGGCGTCCCTCTGCCAGGCAGAAGTCCCACAGCAGATCTGGCGCGCTGGTCACTGCAGATCAGCCCAGCACCTGGGAGCAGGTTACACACAAGCTGCCTGAACCCGAAGCGATATTATGCCTGTCTGTCTCTGAGCCTGGTGGTCCCAACTACCTGGTCACTGGAGCAAAGATGGCGGAGGGCACTCTCCGTGGCGCTGCTCACCCTGTGGTCACGATGGCCCGCCGATCTGGCACCCAGACGACCACAGCGCCAACCCGCCCTCGGGCACAGAAGGAAGCCCCAACAGGCCGTGTCCCAAGTGATGTTATATTGGGGGGAGAGCCTGGGTACCGGTCTCTCCAGCGCAGTCCGCGGGAACAGAGGTCGCGGAAGGGAAGCTGGCAGGCTCCCTCCCTGCGCGGGGTCCCGCCACCAGGCAGAAGGTCCCACCGCGGAACTGGCGCGCTGGTTACTGCAGATCAGCCCAGCACCTGGGAGCAGGTTACACACAAGCTGCCTGAAACCGAAGCGATATTATGCCTGTCTGTCTCTGAGCCTGGCGGTCCCAACTACCTGGTCACTGGAGCAAAGATGGCGGAGGGCAGTCTCCGTGGCGCCGCTCACCCTGTGGTCACGATGGCCCGCCGATCTGGCACCCAGACGACCACAGCGCCAACCCGCCCTCGGGCACAGACAGAAGCCCCAACAGGCCGTGTCCCAAGTGATGTTATATCGGGGGGAGAGCCTGGGTACCGGTCTCTCCAGCGCAGTCCGCGGGAACAGAGGTCGCGGAAGGGAAGCTGGCGGGCTCCCTCCCTGCGCGGGGCCTGGTTTCCTTTTTTACACCAGAAGAAAATCCCATTGCATATGTATCTGTACTACATTTAGATCATCCATTCCTCCCTTTGCGGACATCTATGATGGTATCATTTTAGTGATTCTCAATAAAATGGTTGAGCAAGTATCCCTGAAGGGACATGTACAGTCCTTTGGGTATAAGGGCAGGAGTAGAATGTGTTGGTCAAATTATAGTTCTACTTTCAGTTTATTTGGGAAACTTCCACACTTATTTTTAATAGCTGCATCAATTTTCATACATTCCTTCTGTTGAACAAGGTTCCAGTATGGAAAGGTAGGGTTAAAGTACTGAGTATAGCCAGGTTACTAACCTGGGGGAGGCCATATGGACCATGTTCTTGGAATGATCTCAGATTGGAATGAGGTGGGTTATTGGAATATTTTGAATACATATCTTGGCTGTGCTTAAGGAACAAAATTAAGGTCAATGTCTTAATGTTTTAACCTTATCATCTGCTCAGGACTCTATAATTTAAACTATTCTCTGCTTAATTTACAAAATACGATAAAATGGTTTTCTTCCAATTAAAATAATGGTATAATGGAGTGACTTTTCAATTATGAAGAAGATAGAAACAAAAGGGTTAAAATAATCTATTACTTGACAAACTTATTCTTTTCCATGATGCCATTAGTATGTTTTTAAAGAGTCATTTTATTTTCAATTACATATATGTGCTTTTGTGTGTCTATGTGTGATTATATATACATAAATTAATGTAAAGGCAGAGACCAAAAGAAGATGTCTAATACCCTGGGCTTAGAATTATAGGCAGTTGTAAGGCATGAAATATAGGTGCTAGGATTCAAACCTCTCTCCCCTGAAAGAGCAACAAGCATCTTTGACCAATAAACCATTTTTCTTGTCCCTTTATTGTATCCTTTTAATTATTCAACTAATATACCTAAAAGTATTTAACTTATGCAATTATGTGTTAATTTATTAGTTTTTACACTGTCTGTAATGACACTGGTTTATATTTTAAAAATAATTGTTCTGCAGATGCTCTCCTTTGTCAAATCTTAAGTCTTTAGTCTTTTTTCTAGGGCAACTTTAAACCATTTCATTGTTTAATTGCTAACTTTAGCCTTGTAAAGTAGTCCCAGGAATAAATAAAGAATATTAATCTAAAGAACAAAGAAATCCAACAGTGAGGAAAGATACATAAAGAACAAATTATAAAGCAATGTGAACATGTCCTAGCAGGGTACTGAGTGGCAGGAGGTAAACAGAAACAATATAGAAGTAATATCATGGGAAGAAAGTCTTTCCAGAATGCCTACTGGTGAACAACATGAAAGTTAATCAGTGTATGATAAAAATGTGCTGAGATACTTTTGGAAGATGAATGTGTCTCATTATTTGCAAGGTCACTTGCAGTGAAAGACTGGGGCAAAAGTTCAATTCCCATATAGCAAGGACTTCTAAGCTGGAAGTGAAACACACAGTCAGTAAACGCAGGAGATTTGGCTGAATAAGCTTATTCTTCAAGGTAAGGGAATGCTACAGTACTAGCTAAAGGCTAGGCTGATCAAAAGAGATCATTTTGTTTCATCTTTGTCTTTTAAATCTTCAGAGCCCTGAAAGCTTTAAATGATTTTGTGATGGGTTTTTTGATGTATATAAATTTAATTGAGGACATAATGAAAAGTACACAGAAATAACAAAAGACAGGAGGAGACAGGATATAGAACGAAGAAAGAGAACTTTAACATAGATAAAACCCTTCTGATGGATAATGATGGAGAAATGAATGGAAAATGAACATTCATTCAAGATTTTATATTTTATCTAGGACTGGGTAGAGTTTTTTTTTCTGATGATGTTTTAAGAAATAAAAAAAAAATTAGCTAATTTAGCAAGATATTTAGTAAGTCTGGATTTAACAGCAATTAAGATGTACCCAAATTATCTAACTTAGAATACTATAAACCTTTGACTTAGGAACACTGAAATTGTAGAATATGTGACAGTAAAATTGATTCATCTTCAAATGAGAGAAGGTGCTAATTTTTCTTCATGAAGACATGCCTGCTTTTTGACCTGTATATGCAACCAGCAAACCCAAACTGATGTAGCTGTGCAGAATCTCAAATCCTTCTTTCTGGGCTCTGCAGTACATGAAGCCAGTGTGTCTTTCTTTGGTTCCATGACATTAACTATCCATGTGTTTCTTACTTACCATTTTGTCAGAACAGAATGGGAAATTGTGATTTTACTTTGGCATGTAGTCCAATACATTCAAGTGGGAAAAATATGCTTTTCACTTATTTTCGTAGTCATTGAAACTGATATTTTAATCTAACTACTTATGTTAACCAGAATGGGAATGAGAATTGATTTGCTCATGCATTTTTAGCTTTCCCCATTTTGGTTAAATGACCTCAAACTACTAGACCAAAGAACAAATATTTGTTCAATATTTAGGTAAGTAACAAAATTAAAACATAGTGAATGAACTTTTTATGCATATCCTAAATGTCTTCAGAAAGTTGTCATGGAAGAATCTATCAGTTTTTGTATATATTGTACCCATTGTCTATTTTATTTGCTATTTAATTTATTTCACAGATGTGCCCAAGGTAAATATAACTCCTTTCTTTGAGGATTGTACTTTAGGAAGCAATTCAGAGTTCAAAGCATTTACGCGCATAGTGTGACACACATAGGTATTCACAGTACCACTGTATGTCAGCATCAGGTACTCTCTTGTAGAGACTCGGTGGGGTAAACAATGGAGTGTGTAAGTTTGGCACAGGAGCTTGCTTGTATCAGCTAAAGGATATTTGATATTCTACTCTTAATGATGCTATTTACTTGCACTGTGTATTATTGTTTATAGAGGGCAGCTCTACCCATTTCTCATTGTTACAGAAACAGTCGCAGTTTCTGAATCATCCTAAAACACCTCCTACTTGAGAATATGTGCACTATTACTCCTGCTAAAACTGCCCATCTTAAGACATTGTTATTGCTTCTGGCTAAAATAATAGGAGCCAAAGAGATGTTCAGGTGTAAGAATTGAGGAAATATGTTTCCATAACAAAGACCTCATCAGGAGTCCAATGGAAACCAGCTATTGCTTTTTAGTGAAAAGTTCTTCCCTAGGCAGAACAACTTGACCTATTGAATGTGGAAATATTTTTCATCCTTTGATTTTTTTCTATTAAAGAAAACAGTAGCATTATTCCTTTTGGTAATTCCAGAAAAGCACAGAAAAGGTTTTCTCTTCTTTAGTGAGTCTTGCTGGTTGAAACGAGGTAGGATCAACTTGTCAAGAAGTTCATGACCACCAAGTAAAGTACACATCTCCCTGTATGTTTGTAGGGCCCACAATGCTTCCACCTGTGCCCATCCTCACGCCAACACTACTTTTTTAATGTCAGCCAGACTAGTTGATTGCTTATTGATCTTTGTCATCTCATGTTTTATTTGCTTGAAATTACCCTTTCTGGTACCCATCAAGCTAGTTCATTACCATGGCTGCCATTCAATTCAGTGCAAGGGTGCTGGTACTTCTTCTCCTATATCTCTTCCCATGACCTGTTTCTCACCACTTTCTTAAAAATTCACTTTACATCCTGATCACTGCCCCCTTCCTTCCTCTTTTCCCAGTATCACTCTTACAATCCCTCCCCCAATTACCCCTTCCTCTTCTCCTCAAAGAAGGGGAAGCTCCCCCTTGGGTACCATACTATATCTTCCCTCAACCAGCTAGTTGTGATAGGGGAAGGAGATCAAATGGCAAGCAACAGAGTTAGAGACAGCCTCTGCTCCAAATGTTAGGGGACCCACACAATGACCAAGCTACATATCTGCTACAGATGTTTAGGGGGGGTCTAGATTTAGTCCCCGCATCCTCTTTAGTAGTGGCTCAGTCTCTGTGAGTCCCCATAGCTCCAGGTTAGTAGATTCTTCTTTGTGGTGCCCTTGACCCCACTGCTTTGCTCAATACTTCACGCCACTCCTCCACAGGACTCCTTGAGCTTTGCCTGATAGTTAATGTCTGCATTTGTTTCCATACACTGATGGATGAAGCCCCTCAGGAGAGAGTTATGCTAGGTTCCTTGTACAAGCATAACAGAATATCATTGATAGTGTCAAGGTTGGCTTTCTCCCATGGAATGGATCTCAAGTAGGGGTGGTCATTGGTTGTCTGTTCCCTCAGTCTCTGTTCCATCTTTATCTCTGTTTCTCACTTCTTAACTCTTTATATCCTTCCTTTCATTCCTAGCCCAGAATGCCATACACACACACACACACACACACACACACACACACACATATACGTGTGTGTGTGTGTGTGTGTGTGTATGGTATTATATTATATTATTATGGTATGGTATATAATATGGTATTATATTATATATAATATATATAAATACATATATTTATATATATGTTTGTCAAATTTCTCCCTTCAGAAAATAAAGTCGACACATGTAGGGATTAAGTCTTTTGCATTCGTTCCTGCACCTTCAGTGTCTAAAACGAACCAAAGCACCTCAGAACATGAACTAAGACTATTTCAAAGGAAAAAAAAATCTGGGAAAAGAAGAAAAACATTTCTATTTCATGATTTTTTAGATGTGGAAAAAGAAAATAGTTTAATTGTTTCAAAGCAAAGTCTGAAAATTTGTATTATAACAATTCATCTGTCTTCTGAAGCCTCTTTAGAATCCTCTGAGTTGTAAGGTTTGGTGCATCTCTAAATATTTCAAGAATACTTCATGAATTGAGTCCGTTAATGTGATGCGTTTATACTGGAAACCTGGGCTCTCCCATGGCTGTGATGGATGGATGACATCCACCTGAAGCTAGTGGCTCTTTGGGCTTCCATTTGCAGAGCTGACAGTAAAAGGAATCACTCTAACTTTCAAGACTCTAGTCATGAAGCAAAGTATTTGATAGGCCTGCATTTTCAGCTCTCTGTGCCAAGACAGATGGTTTATAAAGGGATGGAGGCTATGTTGTTTTGAATATAGGAAACTCTTCCAGAGACTAAAAGTACTACCCAATTCTGTTGGCCAGTGGGATTTTGTTATATTTGATTTTGGTGTAGACTTTTCTGTGTTTGATTTATACACACTGATGACTATCTCTGTGTGAAGTATTCAGTTAAATAGAAAATGAAAAATAAATCAGAGTTGTTTTACATGGAATCATGAAAGTTTGAGATGCAGATGTTTTTAGAGGACTCAAAAACATTATTCTACTACATTAACACTTATAAAAAATGGCTGAAAATAAACCTCATAACAAACCGACAATGACCCACTGAAGTCTGAGAACTCATCAGAATTTCCAGTTAAATATAATAACAAATTATCAAAAAAAAGACTAAAAGATGTTTGTAAGACTACAACCTGTTTGTAACTTTCTCATGGCCAAAGCAGTTCATTTTGTTTACTTAGTTTCTGTGAAGCTTTATTCTATGGATTTTTTAATATCAATATTCATTTTTATCTCACTTTGCTATTGCCAATTAAACAACTCAAAAATAGGTTTCTAATATATTACTGGATACATTTGCTACATAGTTCATGTGTCTTGGGAGAATCATTATCACAGAAATGATGTAACTTGATTATATGTTCCCAGGGTTATGGATATTTTCTATTAATAATATCTTTGTTCTTCTATTCTTCTCCTCTTTGTCCCTTCTCTGTGGATTCTTATTAATTCTCTAGTTTCTGTGGTTGCTCCAGGTACTATACTCACATCTAAGTTACCTTGGACATATCACTTAGAGAAACGGTACTGCAAGTGCCCTGGATACCTCCTCCCTGAAGTTTAACTCTTATAATACCCAAAGTTGTTTTGCAAGCTGCTTAGAGAGAAAATCAGTCAGTAGTCCTATACAACTGAAAATTCTGTGAACTACAACAATGGTCAGCCTAGAAAGATCTCCCCTGAGGTGTAATAGTAGCACTTCCATCTTGGGTATAACAAATGGCTGACTAAATGTACTCAGGGTCTACTAAATAAAAGGCAATTCCTACCTAGTACTATAAACTTATAGACCCTAGAGAGGAAACTACTACTGCTACTTTTGTGAACCAGTATAATTTCTAGCTGCATTATAAATGCCTATCCATATACCCACAGATAAGTGTAGCTATCACTCTCGTCAAAGAAACTTCCTTTTGCAGTAGATGGAGTCCATCACATTCTACAAGTCAAAAAGAATAGCTGATGATAGGGTAGTGAATTCTAACTGATATATCTAAAAGGGAACCTGTCAATCTAAGACTGTTGCATCATAATGGAAGAAGGAGCAGAATAACTGTACAAGCCAGAAGAACAAAACATTTGCTTTGAGATTGTGCCTACTATTTAAGACAGAGAAACTAGACCAACAGAATCTCAATGATTCTGTCAAGCAAGACCTGCAAAATGACAATATCAGTTCATATGCTAACTTTCATAGGGCCTCACTACTAGATTAAAAATGTAAATAAGTAAAAATAAAACCCCTACAGCTGCTGGAAGATTCTGTTTTCTTGCAGTATGTATCTCTTGGTAGGTTATCCAATCTGAGTGGTCAGCCTTAAGCCAAACACATGCCAACAACATGAATAGAATCAGCAGATATGCAGTGTGTGTGTGTGTGTTTGTGTGTGTGTGTGTGTGTGCACACGCGCAAGCATGTGTGTGTTTGTGTGTGCATGCACAAAACAATACTAATTAAGGAAGAAAAGTTCATAAACAAGAGAGTAGGTGAGTTAGAGAGTGGCAATAGACAATATGTGAACATAGTAGACATGAGGTAATTAAAAAATACTTAAAAAGCAAAAAAAGAATTAGCAGTCACTCCATAGCTGTAGGGGTAATTATTTAAAAAGAGTACTGCCCTGCCAGGCCTCTGCACCACTCCTTCCAAGTATCCGGTAAAGCATGACTCTTAAACTTGAATAGTTAACCAAATATCTTTATGTATATAAAACTCCCAATTACATAATGCCAGTTTACAATGATAAAAAGTCTTATCTCAATATTTCTAACCTCTCCAAAACACCAGAAATATATCTGAAGCCATCTAGATATCTGCATCTCCCTCTCTGCTCTGCTCGCCTTGTCCACAGAGCCTCTCTCTCACCACACCTCACTTCTCATAGTTCCTCCTCCTCTCTCCCCTCCAATCACTAGCCTCTCACTGCCTCAATGTGAATGGATAGGAAATATCTTGCAACACATAGCTACCAGGAATCTAATTAATAAACATTAATAAACATTTTTTTCTTAAGTACATGATTTTATACTACAGTACTTTCTACATTTAATGAAATTTAAAGTTACAATTCATATCAAAATGGTACACATTTTTGTCTGAGCATGACATCAAACACTAAACCCTACTCTCTCTCTCTCTCTCTCTCTCTCTCCACCCCCCCACACACAAACACAAATGGATGTAGACAGAAATATGTTCATCTAGCAAATAGTATATAATGTGTTTACATCCATGCATGTGTATGTGTATATGTGCTTATTGTTGCTCCTTGGAATTATAATGAACAATGCCTTCCTTCACTCTCCCCATTCTTCCCTAATTCTATATTGTGTTTCAATTCATTGTAAAAAACATTTTCCGGCTTCTGATTACTTATTTGATTTTAGTTTCACTGACGAAGAACTTTGATATTTTTCAAATGGCGAATTTCAAAAGTCACTTTAGCATGGCATTTTGTAGATTTAATCCTTCAAAATTCCAATTTTAAATGTGCTTTTAAAAATTCACTAAAGTGCAGGCCTTAGTGATATGAAGATTTTTTTCATTCAATCACCTTTCTACATACTTCCTTGATCTATGGGAACCAGAAAATAAAGTATAACTATTGGTAATATTTATTACTTTGCTTTTATTATGTTATTTTATTTTGCAGTGCTGAGAATCAAACTTAAATCTTATAAATTCTAGGCCTGCACTCTACCTCTGAGCTACATTCCTGCTTTCAAGCTATCAAACACTTTGTTATTGGTCTGCCACAGAAGGGTGGGAACTCACACAAGTGAGCATCTTTGATTCTGAAGTCCTCAGTGCATTCTGTCAGGGAAAGAATTGTAAAACAAACTCAGATTATTTGACTGGGAACATATACTAGGAACATGTACTGAGTCTGGTAGCTCAGGAAGCAAAGAAAGTCCAGAATCAGAGCTGGACATAACCTAGAGAAAGAAGTTTTGATACCCAGGTCTGCCACCCAGGCCTTTCATTTTCAAAACAGTGCCACAAACTAGACTGTCGTTCAAAACAGGATAATTCAGTCCCTCAGGATAATTCAGATTTAAGGAATGCCAACAAGTTGACACCTGTCTTTAACTTTTATTTAGAAGATTAAAATTTTCACTAAACAAATAGCTGTCAACCCAATGCCAAAGTCCATATCTTTGTTTCTTTGTTTCTTTCTTTCTTTCATTCTTTTTTCTTCTTTTTATTAGATATTTTCTTTATTTACATATCAAATGTTATCCCCTTTCCTGGTTTCCCCTCCGAAAACACCCTATCCCATCCTCCCTCCCTCTGCTCACCAACCCACCTACTCCTGCTTCCCTGTCCTGGCATTCCCCGAGTCTTCTCAGGACCAAGGGCCTCTCCTCCTTTTGATGTCCAACAAGGCCATCCTCTGCTACATATGCAGTTGGAGCTATGGGTCCCTCCATGAATATACCCAGAAGATTCTCCACCATGTAATAAGGACACATGCTCTACTACGTTCATAGCAGTCTTATTATAATAGCCAGAAGCTGGAAAGAACCCAGATATCCCTCATCTTTCAATACATCTCCCACTCAGTGTCAGTAGCCACCGACATTCTTAGAGGAGATCCAATTAGCTTTCATTCTCACAGATAAATTTTTGAATCGTTCTCACTTAATGTCCATCATTTGTTTTTATAATTTTTTTTTTTAAAAATTAAGCAACATATTAGTTGTGTTCTTTTATACCCATTTGCAGACACCTTCGCTCTCATGGTTGCAGTTAGACAGCTTTCATGAATGCAGTAAATTAATTGGAACTGACTGCTAACTGTTTTAGTGAGAAAGTCGTGGGAGTCGTGGAATTCACAGAGGGTGAAGCTGTACAAGTCAGCTAACCAAGAAGCCTGAAGGAATACAGCGTCTCAGAAGCAGTCACTTGTTTGAGTTACATCACTCCCACATGGAATCAGAGCACACATCTGAAGAATGAAGAATCAAGCTTCTGCTCATTCTATTCTTTCAGTTCCTGTTTAAAGAAATAAGTGTATCAGAACCTTGTGAGTTTGCTCCATATACACACTAAGAACACAGAGTTAGCCAAATATCAAGTAACTAAACTTTCTTCTATTTTGCAACAGAAATTCGTGCTGGGGGACATTAGTTTTTTTGTTTTCTCTTTTCTTTTTTTTTTCTTTTTGAATCTATTAAGTTGTGGGAAAACATAGGTGGAGTTTGTCTACGTAAAGTTCAGCAATTACCTCCTTTTTACTTTATTGTCCATTAGTTTCTACATAGCAGATGCTGATAGGCTGAGTTATTCTTGTTATTTCTATTTGTTTTGTCTTAGCAAAAAAGAAACTATGCCCTGTTTGATTAATGTGGGAACAAAATTTAGATATTCCATCTCTCTCTCTCTCTCTCTCTATATATATATATATATATATATATAACAAAATATATATATATATATATGTATATATATATATATATAGATTCAGATTTAAGGAATCTCTCCTTATATATATATATTATATATATATATATATAATATATATATGCAACATTTGCCACTTGCAATGAGTTCTGTTAAAGCGAAAAAAAAAACAAAAATGACCAACAACTAATGCTTAATTCCTATGCATCACTAAAGTCTCTTTGTCATTCATTCATCAGGGGAACTGAGGCCAGCTGTACTAGAAGAGACCAGACATGCTGCCTTCATACAAAGTGAACAGGAGTACAGTACTGATGAAGTAAATGGGTGGGAGTTGAATGAGGAGCAGGCAAAGAAGCTTAAATGAACAAAGAATGCAGAAGATGCAAAGGCTGGGTGTAGGCAGAAGGTTGTGGTGCTCAAAGAGCAGAAGCATCAGGTACAGGCTACTGCTCCTCAGCTTTTGTCTCCCATCAGTCACTGAGTTTATGGTTTCAGAAACAATTTCCAAAGAATTACCTATTCAGGATTACTTTATGTCCATATAAGGGGAGAAATGTATGGAAAAAGCAGATTAATAATTACAAGAACATTTCCATGTAGCAATGAAACTGTTGTGATGCATACCCTCACTAAGATTCAAAAATGAGCTGTAAACATGGGCTCTTTCCACAAGGCTTAGTTTACAAGAGACCACAAACCATAGCTAAAACCATGTTTAATGATTAAGCACAACCCTGACATTTGAGTCTCCGTTATGAAGCTCTTAGGGTTTATTTAAAGAGTTCACACTGGCTTGTTTAACCACAAGAATGCAAATTACCTTAGGGTTTGGGGCTTGTGCATTTCTTATGGGTGCTATTTAATGAAAGAAAGAAAAAAAGAGTCATGATGAAAAGCATTTGAATATAAGACATTTATGAGGGTAAGGAAGGTTTTCTGTTTTGTCTTCCTTCTGTTCCTCTTTTTCCATTTGTCTTTTTTACCTTATGTATGTATTACTAGAGATTATCTCCAGTAGACAGGTATACTATATTACTAATATATTCAGTAGTGAATGAGTGAATAGTTATAATAAAAATATTTCTGCTTATTTGTATACATAGTATCTATAAAATATAATAAAGGTAGAATGGGTGTCTCCCAGCCTTGCCTTTCAGTTTCACTACTGCTGGTGTCCTGCTTGAGCTGAGCAGGCATGGACCGCTGTGACCCAACCCCCAGGGGTAGTGCTGTTAGTCTGTACATGATCATGGCTTAAACTTGACGTTCTCAGAGGATCACTGCAACTGGATTAACTCTCTGATGTTTATGTCACAATGTCCAAGGAAGTGAATAGCGTGGTAGAGAGAAAGTGTGTATATAGTCAGTGCCACGAACCTGGCCTGAAACTCTGCCTGTGGGGTCACTGGGCAATGAACACTCTTGCAGTGTTGTTCCAAGCTTTAGTCAACTTGAGAATTGTGAATCATTGGGAACCTTCTTAGAAGTCTCTCTCTCTCTCTCTCTCTCTCTCTCTCTCTCTCTCACCCCCCAATATCTTTGTTAAGAGTAAATAAGAATCACACACTAGATTTCAATTGCCATTTACCCCCCCCCCAGACTCCATTTGTTAAAGAAAAAAAAAAACCCAGAAGTCTTTAGCTCTTTCCATATATTACTCTTCTCTCCCCCTTTTCCTATTTGGGAATTTTAAAACATATGTTTAAATCAAACCATTATCATATTTTACATCTAAAATGTGAATAGATAAAATACTATCTAGTTCCCCATTGCAACTGGCACAGTTTAAAGTGGTTCCATAATGAGAGCCATTAGCAGTTTATTTTAACCAGGTAGAGACTGTAAAGAGGCAGTGTGACCCGCATGGGGAATTGTTAAGGACAGCTTGTGGGCAATTTTAAATGACAATAAAACTGGGCCCAGGAAATGAGATAGGCACTAGGAGATCAGAAGTTTCAGGTGGGCGTAAACTCTTGGAGTATCTACATCCTTACAATTAGTGTAGGGTATCCGCCTACACCTCCTAACCCTGCTTTATTTCTGTTTCTCCCTTCTCCTCTCCTATTTCCCTCCAGCTTCTAGTCTTATCATCACAAAAGTTTTTTTTTCATAAAATCTGCACAATTTGTAAAGTTCTTCCCAAATTCTGTGTAGTCCTTCAGGAATTGTTCTATGTCCCTGCCTCCAAATCTCACAGAACAAACTTAAGATTTTCATACCTCCTTCCATGACTGTTTAAAAAAATGTCCACTCATTTCATTAGAAATGGGTTTTCTTTTTTTCTCTTTTTCTTAATTAGATATATTCTTTATTTAAATTTCAAATGATTTCCCTCTTACTGGATACCCCCTTCCCAAAAGTCCCATACACTCTCTTCCCTCCCCCTGCTCCCCACCCAAACCACTCCCACCTCCATTTCCTGGCATTCCCCTACACAGCTGGATTGAGCCCTTCCAGGATCAGGGGCCTCTCCTTCCTTTTTCTTGGACATTATTTGATATGTGAATTGATTCTTGGGTATTCCAAGCTGCTGGGCACATGCTCCACTATGTTCATAGCAGCCTTATTTATAATAGCCAGAAACTGGAAAGAACCCAGATGTCCCTCAACGGAGGAATGGATTCAGAAGATGTGGTATATCTACACAATGGAATACTACTCAGCTACTAAAAACAATAAATTCATGAAATTCTTAGGCAAGTGGGTGGAACTGGAGAATGTCATCCTGAGTGAGGTGACCCATTCACAAAAGATTACACATGATATGCACTCACTGATAAGCGGATATTAGCCCAGAAATGGGTTTTCTCCATAACATTTCCTTATTCAGGTGTCTCTTGTTCTTTTCCTCTTACAGAAGTTTGTATACTCTGTTTGTGCCCTCTATTATATAATCATTTACAGTCATTATTACACTCTACCACACAATATTCTGCCTCCCTTATTCTTCGTATTAGTTTGTATTGAGTCAGAGGCTGAAGGTCAGATAAAATGGTAGCAACCTCCCTGTCATGTACATATCCATCCATTTGGTATCCTACCTGGTACATAGAAGAAACAAATGAATATTATTAACCAGCTCCATTGTAAAAATTTCCGGAAGAAAAAATGCACACAATAAAACATGTAGCCTTCTCATCCATAAATATTCAGTTGTCCATTGGGATATCACAGCGAGTTCCAGGCCAGCCTGGACTAGGATGACAACCTGTATCAAAGAAACAACGAAATGAAAATGGCAGCAGGAAAGACTGAGTTACAAATGCTCTGTAGTTCTGGGGCTAGAGAGATGGCTCAGAGTTTAAGAGATAACTAATGTTCCAGAGGACCTGGGTTTGATTCCAGCACCCAAAAGGTTGGTGGCTCACAACAAGTTGTAACTCCTGTCTCAGGGGACCAACACCATTTTCTGTGTTCTGCAGGCACCAGACACACATGTGATGCAGACATACATACTGGCAAAATACCTGTACATATAAAAATAAAACCTTAAAAAAATTCTCTGTAGTTATGAGTAGTTTGGAGAAATATATTCTGGTGTTTTAGTGCACAGTAGGGGAATTCATGTGAGGATAATGCGTAGTATTTGGTTACATATAAGTTTTTAAATGTTATCACAAGATGGGGCTGGAGAGATGGCTCAGCAGTTAAGAACATTGACTGCTCTTTCAGAAGTCCTGAGTTCTATTTCCACCAACCACATGATAACTCACAACCATCTGTAATAAGATCTGATGCCCTCTTCTAGTGTGCCTGAAGACAGCTACAGTGTTCTCACATACATAAAATAAATAAATAAATCCTTTAAAAATGTTATCATAACCCTGAGATTCCATCTCACACCAGACAGGATGGCTAAGATCAAAAACACAGGAGACAGCAGTTGTTGGCGAGGATGTGGAGAAAGAGGAACACTCCTCCACTGCTGGTGGAATTGCAAGCTGGTACAACCACTCTGGAAAGCAGTCTAGCGGTTCCTCAAAAAACTGGGCATGACACTCCCGGAGGATCCGGCTATACCACTCCTGGGCATATACCCAGAGGCTTTACCTGCATGCAATAAGGACACATGCTCCACTATGTTCATAGCAGCCTTATTTATAATAGCCAGAAGCTGGAAAGAACCCAGATGTCCCTCAACGGAGGAATGGATTCAGAAGATGTGGTATATCTACACAATGGAATATTACTCTGCAATTAAAAACAATGAATTCACGAAATTCCTAGGCAAATGGTCAGAACTTGAAAATATCATCCTTAGTGAGGTAACCCAATCACAAAAGAACACACATGGTATGCAGTCACTGATAAGGGGATATTAACCCAGAATCTCGGAATACCCTAGACATAATTCGCATATCAATAGATTTCTAAGAAGATGGAAGGAGAGACCCCTGGTCCTGGAAAGACTGGATGTAGGGGAACGCCAGGACAGAGAAACAAGAGGGGGTTGAATGGAGAAAAGAGGGAGGAAAGGGGGCTTATGGGACTTTTGGGGAGGGAGGAAAAGGGAAAGGGGAAATGATTTGGAATGTAAATTAAAAAAAATTAAAATAAAATAAAAAAAATGTTATCATAAGAAAAATAATAGATGTCCAAGAAGATAAATATGTTCATCTTTATTTAAACATCCTAATATATAATATACATATATTACACACACACACATGTCATCCCAAGACCCCATGTAAATATGTGCAACTTCTTTTGACAATTTAATAGTTGAATTTAAAAATCCTATATAAAAATTTATATTTCCTACATGTGTATAGATTTATATATTACTTTAGACTTTTTACCATTTGTTTTATCATTTGAAATTACACTGTTTTTCATAAGAGAACAAAGGATTTATTTCAGCCTACAGATGAATCTTTTGTGTGTGGGCGAAGTGCTCTATAAATATTTGTTAGGTCCATTCAGTTTGTAACATCTGATAGCTCTATATTACTGTTTTGTCTTTGTCTGGATGGCCTGTCCATTGGTGAGAGGGAATATAGAAATTCCCACTATCAGTACTTGAGTATCAATATGTGATTTAAGTTGTAGTAGTATTTATTTTAAAAAATTGAGTGCCTTTTGTTTGGAGAATAGATAATAAGTATTGAAATGTCATCTTGTTGGGATTTTTCCTTTGATGAATATGTAGTGTCTTTCTCTATCTCTTCTGGTTAGGTTTGCCTTGACATCTATTTTGTTAGGTACTAAATAAAGTGTCTATACCAGCTTGCTTCATTGGAGCATTTGCTTGGAATATATTTTCCCAATTCTTTACACTAAGGTAATATCTATCTTTGATATTGACATATTTCTTGAATACAGCAAAAGGATGGGCTCTGCTTTTGCATCTACTCTGTTAGTCTGTATGTTTTTATTGGAAAATTAAGATCATTGATATTAAGGTATTGTTGATTCCTGTTATTTTGTTGTTATTCTTAATAGTGGTGGTGGTGTGGTATGATGTGTGTGTGTGTGTGTGTGTATGTGTGTGTGTGTGTGTGTTTCCCTCCTTTGATTTTGCTGCTATGAAATTGTTTGTTCCTATGTTTTCATGGGTATAGTAAGCTTCTTTGGTTGGACTTTCCTTCTAGTACCTACTGTAAGGCTGTATTTTTAAATAGGTATTGTTTAAATTTGGCTTTATCATGCAGTATCTTATTTTCTCCATCTATGCCAATTGAAAGGTTTTAGGGGTTTAGTATTCTGGGCTGACACTTATGGTCTCTCAGAGTCTATAGTACATCTGTCCAGGTTCTTCTGGTGTTTAGAGTTTCCATTGAGAAGTCAGGTATAACTATTAGTCACTTGGTCTTTTTCCCTTGTGGCTTTTAATTTTTCTTTCTTTGTTCTGTAGGTTTTGTGGTTTTGATTATTAAGTCCTAAGAGGACACTTTCTAATTCTGGTACAGTATATTTGGTGTTCTGCATGCTTTGATTACTAAGACAGGATGTTAATTATTTAGATTAGGAAAAAAATTCTTCTATGATTTTGGTAAAATATGTTCTGTGCTTTTGACTTGTGTTTTTTCTCCTACCTCTATTTCTATTATTTTTAGATTTCATCTTTTCCTAGGTCCCATATTTCTTTGGTGTATTATTTAAAGAGTTATTTCTTAGATTTAACAGTTTCTTTGCCTAAAGTATCCATTTATTTTATCCTATCTCCATTGCCAGAGATTCCCTCTTCCATCTCTTATATTCTGTGGGTGAACCTTGCCTCTTGGTTTCTGTTTGAGTTTCTAAATGTTCATTTCCATAATTCCTGTAGTTTGAGTTTTCTCTATTAATTCTCTTTCTACTTTCAAGTCATAAAGGATTTTATTTGTTTCCTTTCATTATTTGTTTGTGTTTTCATAGATTTTTTTAAGGGATTTATTAATATCTTTTTCAAAACATCTCTCATATTCATAAATTCTTTTTATGATTTTTTCATCTATGCATATCTTCAAGTATGTTAGTATATGCATGGCCCATTGTGGTAGGCTTACTGGGCTCTAGTGGAGATGTATTGTCCTGAATGTTATTAATTGTGGTTTTACACTGGCATATAGGTATCTGAGATTTCTAAGACAGTAACTCTTGGTATTGCTGTTCAGTTTTGTCTTCATTGGGTGTATATTTTGTTCCTTGGTTTATATTTATATGTATGGCTTTTTGCTACTTCCTGTGTTTGGAGGTGAAGAGCAAGCATTTTTACCTACTCTTACAATTTAAGCATCTATACAAATGTAAATATATCAAATAAAATACTTCAAAAATTACAAAATATCTTTTATTTTTGATTCTTTAAGTCATGGACCTTTTGTGAATCACATTTTGAGAACAACTAATGCAAAAATTACTGCAAGTATGTTTAAGGCAAAGAATAAAAGCAAAGATACATAACATATTAAAATGGTATTTCTGAAGTTTGTTAAATCATAGGTGAGATTGTATCGCATGTACTGTATTATTTTCTGAAATATGCTTGTGTGATTTCATTCCTTTTTAGAGAAAAAAATATCATACCTCACATTCTTGGTTACAATGTAAAAGCTTGTTAATAAAAAGGTTAATGATTTAATAAGAGATTCATTTATTTCTCCTAAATATTTAAGTACGTGTAGCTTAACAGAAGTATGAATGTGGATGAATCTAGAGATATGAGAATTGTATCATTAACAATAAATAAATAAATAAAAATATAGATAGATACAGATGACCATAGATAATAAACAGTAGGGAGAGAGAGAGAGAGAGAGAGAGAGAGAGAGAGAGAGAGAGAGAGAGAGAGAGAGAGAGAATGAGAATCAGGCCCTAGTGCAAACAGAAACAGGAGCATGGCAAGATTAAATGATACTAACATTGTTTTTAGATGTTCTTGGAGAAAATAAACGGGCTGAATGTCAATTGCATAGATATGTCAAGAATTGCACTGGGGTGTTGAATGTTTGGTGCTCCATCAAGATAGATGGTACAGCACTCAGGATAGGATGAAAGAGCAAACAATTAAGACATCTTCTTCAGACTATGAAGAACAGTCATAGCAGAAAACTGTAATGAGAGTCCTCTGAGGGCCAAGAGCCAAACGCCATGATACTTTGTGTAGTAGTTCCTAGCTAGCACTACCTTTAATAACCCAAGGATGTTTTGTATTCATAATTCTAAGTCCCAGTGTCTCCCACATTGATCCAAAATTAAACAATCCACCCCCTGAACCATAATAATAAATCTTCAAAGAACAGGATATTTGCCAACTCTGTGTTTCTTCATTTCCTTGCCCAAAGTCAAGATCCATCCTCTGTAATGAAATCTTCTAAACTCAATGTGCTGCCTTTAAAGTTCATTTTGAAAAGTCTACCCCAATTTCATGATTCAGTACTTTGGGGAATTTCTCCATTTGCTTCTCAATGGATACTGTATCTTTTGATGTAAATACTTGACTGTGTCATGACAATATCTAGAAATGGTATGAGTGAAAATAAAGACTTTTGGAAAATTCAATATACATCATCAAAGACAAACACTCAGTGATGGTAAATCTGTGTTACAACCAAGCACAGAAAAGTAAAACAAAAGCCGTGAAGTTGTTCTAAAACTTACATGAATCTAATTTGCATTCAGTTTGGAAAAATGGCCTGTTTTCCTTTTTCCCAGGGACAAAAGATAATACATATGGTGTTATCCACAGCTCCAGATGCATAGGCAGCAGAGGATGGCCTTGTTGGACATCAAAGGGAGGAGAGGCCCCTGGTCCTGGAAAGGCTTGATGCAGCAGTGTATGGGACACCAGGACAGGGAAGCGGGAGGGGGTTGATTGGAGAACAGGGGGAGGGGAGAGGGTTTATAGGATTTTCGGGGACAGGGGAGAGTGAACCAGGAAAGGGGAAATCATTTGAAATGTAAATAAAGAATATATCGAATAAGAAAAGAAAAAATTTAAACATTATTAATTCATTGAGAATTTCATTCAGTTTATTTGTATCATATTCAATTCCATTTCCTAACTCCTCCCAGATCCACCTACACCTCCCTTTCATTTAAAAAAAAAGTTTAGAGTCAAACCAGGCTCCTTTCTGGTGGCTCAGTTACAAAATATCCTGTTTTCTAAGGACAGAAAATCAATTCCATGCAATGGTGATAAATGAAACAGGATTTAAAGTGATGATCTTGTGCCCTGTTTGCTGCAGAGCAGCCTTTCTCCATCTTCCAACGGACTCATCTCTTCCCCACACATTCTTGTTAATATAGGTCTGCCTCAAGTTTAATAAGCATCTGTATCTAACACAATGGTTTGCAATCGTATTGAGCCCATTTTTTTCAATGTAATAACCTTCCTTAAGTAACAGTATACAAAACTCCAGTATAAGTGGGTTTGAATGACATCGAGAGACTCTTTGCAGTAGCATAGGATATGATGTTTAACTTTTTTACTATAGGAAAATGATAGGAGGCTAGAAAGACTCCATGTTGAATCACAAAGCCTAAAAGTCACTATTGCAAATGCAATAAAAAGTGGGAAGAGAGAGTGCTCACTGGAGCAATGAAAAACACCGCTATGAAAGGAGAAGGGGGTGACAATGACAGTAGGTATAGGGAAGGAGAGCTATGGAACTTGTGGGTCACTCCTTCCTGCATGTGAGTGTGACCACTCAGGTTCACTCACTTTGTAACAAATTCTAAGGTATGCATATATTGCGTATTCATATTTGCTTACACACTAATATGTATTGTATATTTTTAAATGTTAGCAAAGAAGTCAAATTCCATTATTGGCAATATGACTTACAAATCATATGCCCAAAATTTGACAAAAATACATGTCTAGGCTGTAAGCCACCATCAGAGTGATACACATTTTGATTCTGACTTTCATGTTGCCTTTGAATTTCCTCTCCCTGGGGTCTCCCATGTTTCTTTCTCTATCTATGTAATATGACTAAACCTTACTGTTTCTTTGGCATGACTGAACTTTATTGTTTCTTTGTCTTGGGGTTCTTGTCCCCAGAATTAAAATTTTAGAAACCTTATGATTTTTGTCATTTCTTTCTGCAACAGGATAAAGACATGAAAGCAATCAGTCAGATAAATTGGGGAGAGTAGAGAACATCCCCATCTACAGCAAGTTAGCAATACTGAGAGAAAGATGCTGGTAGTTCATGTACTTTTAAAGAACAGTTCTCTATATTCAGAAAATGTGTGTTGATAGTGGAAAAACTTCAGGGAAACTAGGGTTGCTGGAGCAGTGTTCTGTTATTCAACCTTTTATATACACCTAATGAAATCATGGGACTTCTGGTAAAAGATGGCTTTGTTTATTATTCCAAATAAGTATATTAGGAATAGCCATAATGGGGTTGATGTTAAGAATTTCATGCAATCCTTATCTTATGTACTATTTGAACATATATACATATACTATATATGTTCATATATATATATATATATATATATATATGCCCACATTTATGATATATACATATATGATGCCCAGAGTGGAGCAGCCTTTGCTTCTTCTTCCTCTCAGTGGGATTTATCCTGTTTATTCTCAGCATATGTGTGTGTGTGTGTGTGTGTGTGTGTGTGTGTGTGAATGTGTGTATGTGTTTGGTATGTATATGTACATACATATATATGTATAATACAGTATATCTGGGGGATGGACTTTTTGTTTTTTTCATTATTAACCCCCAAAATACCATTGGTTTGAAGGAAATCAGTGAGCAGAAAGAGAAAATTCAGTTGCTGGTATTTCTGAATGTGCTTACATATATTTATGTAGTTCTTTGGTTCATCTTAACCAAGAGAATAGTTTTCTTTATTCTTCTGATTGAATATTACTATAATACATTTAGAATGGATTGGGCCCAGTATTTTTGGCTTTGAGTTTCTAAAGGGGAAATTCCCGTTTTTTATTTGAACTTAGCCCTTTCATGACTCGCTTGTCTTATCAGTTTTATGAATGCGTTGGAAGTGCTGAGGCCAAATACAAATGACAGGTTTTAAATTCCTTTAAAGGAAGGTAGGGCTAACTTTCTCTCAATCCTAAACAATTAACATATCAAAAAAATCTCTGTACTTTTCAAAATACTATGTACACAGCAGGAACTGGACAAATTCCATTGAGAAGAAGAAGCAAAGTCTAGTCTGTGCTGGGCATCACTGAGGAAAGCAGAAGGTGGAAAGTGTCTTAAGAGGAGACCATCAGTCACACATATTGCGAGTACCACAGCTCCCTGGGGTTTTATTCCAGGCAGTGCAAGTGCACTCGGCCTCAGATCCAGGGAGGCGGTTGATATTTGTCAGCTGAAGCCAGCACTTCTGACTTCTGGCTGAGTTTACAATTAATTATTTATCTAGCTCAGATCCAGAGTTGCTGCTGCTATATTCTTATTCTGGTCCAGGGGCATAAACTCCTAAGAGCAGCAAACACAGTGTGTAGAATGGTCCACATGCTCCAGATAGCTCTTGGGAGAATCGCTGTAAACAGTACAGTTGGTTTTTTGTCACCAGGTACTGAATTCTAAACTGCCTGGTGCCAGAAGACTAGGGATGCACAATTTGGTCTTGGAAAGGCATTTCTTGTTTGCTTCTTAGAGGCTAAAAGTCCATCAGTAAGCTATAGAGAGTTACCATCTATCAGGGACAACCAAGGCAGTGGCCTCTGCTCTCCTTTATCCTTAAGAGTTGCCTTCTCTTTATCTAAGTTGTTTTGGAACCACTGTGTTCTGTTCCTGCTCAGCCTGCCTACCTCTGAGGGTGTGAAACCCACAAAAAAGGAATTGAGGTATTTCATTTTCACTCCGTAGAAATGGTTAGGTTTCCCATCCAATCCTGGTATATTAGGCCTCTCTTATCAGGACTTTTCCTTCCCCACAAATGCAAAATATATGAGCAGTCTTGTAATAGATATGGAACTTTTATTAACTTTCCAGCATAGGAAAAATATTTTTTTGAAGATCTATTTTCTGTTTGGGATTTTGTACATTTTTTGAATGTCATATACAACATAGAATTAGCCAAGAATTTTTGAAGTAACATCTAACACTAGTTGCTATATGGAAGTCAAGTATATTCCTGAGGGCTACTAGTGCCAAGGACTGTGGAATAATAGATGGTTCCAACCAAAGTGCTTCATTTCCTATAGTTCGAGAAGCTGAAATTTAAACAAGGATGCCAGGGAGACAGATTTCATACTGAACTTTCTTCTCTTGGCTTGTAAATGGCTACCACATCCCAGGGGAATCACATAGTCCCTTGTATCTTCCTTGAGAGAGCTCTGTTTCTGTGTTTATTGTGTCTTTCTCTGTCATTCTTCTTACAAACGCACAAGTTATATCAGATCTGGGCTTTGCCCTGTGACCCCATGAAACTTTTAATTCCTTAAGAAAACCCCTATCTGTAACTACTGTCCCAGAAGAGCCTGGGGGTTCAACGTCCACGCTCAGGAGGGGACACGACCATCTCATAGCAACAAATCAATATTTATTGTTTTTAAATTGATTGAAAAAAATACAATAAAGGCAGCATTCAACAATTTCATTTATATTCTGCCCCATGATTTTGTCTCACCTATTTTGACTATGATTATTCCCAAGTTCCTAGAAACTGTTTCAAGAGATTCATTGTATTATTATTATTATTATTATTATTATTATGTCTTGTTATTTTACATCCTTGAAAACTTGATAGTATGGACACTTTTCATATTGAAATTATTTTGCTTTGCATATTCTAAATTGTTTTGGGTTTACTTTTTTATTCCCTGAGTCCCACTGGATACATCATTTTTAATAGTTTTATAATTTTATAACTGCTTCTTGATGCTTCTATTGCCAAGTATCAAAGTCTGGAGGTTTTTCTCTCTTATTCTTTTTTGATATGCTCAGGCACTATTACTGCCTATGTGGAGTATTTCATTTACAACTTCACAGTGACAACTTCACATCCATCTAATATTTCTTCATGAGTTCTAGAATTATACATGAACCTAATGTTTACATATTACATATACATTCTTCAGAGTCAGTATTTTTAAAATTGAGATAAGGGCTCAGTAGTAGTGTTTGTCCAGCATCTACTTTGGATTTAATCTGTAGAAATATAACATAAAACAAATAGCATCAACAATGTGCCCCATCACTACCAAGAACAAAAGGAATATCTCTACTGAGTTGATTCCTTTTTCACACCCCTCTCATACTCTCATTGTGTGGTAGACAATGAGAGACAATGGTATGCAGAGAGCCCACTACTTAAAGTTTCAGCTTGTATTTTTCTGTAAGCCATACTGTTTATGCCTTTTAAATAAGTGTCACAGTTCATCACATTTTGCTCTCTACCTCAGTTTTTTTTCCTTACACCAGCCTCCTCTATTACTCATATGATACATTAGCAATACTTATGGCACTCCCTTCAGGCCTGTCCTTCCAATCCATCTTTCACCTGCCAAGGAGACTGTTCTTCCTAAGAGAGTTATTTGAAACCATGCATCCCATTTCCACCCTTAATGACTGCCACAGTCTGCAATATTAGACCCGACTTTCTTACCAGGGTATGCTTACAGAGCAACCAGCAAGGTCATATGATCTGTTCTTATAAGCTTAGATTTCTGCCTCATGTTTCTCTTCCTTCACATCCTGTGTGTATGTGTGTGTGTGTGTGTGTGTGTGTTTGTGTGAATGTGTACATATATTCTTTTATGCATATGCTTGCATGTTTTTTTTTCTTGTGTGTTTGTGCATGTGTGTGTATGCATGTTTGTGATCCTGGGTATCTTCCTCAGTTGTTTTTCATCTTGATTTTTTTGAGATAGGATCCATCACAGACCCTGCTTGTAGAAACTGGCTGGCCAGTGATCAGCCTTTCTCTATGTCCCCAGTGTTTGGATTAAATGCTTGCAGTGTCACACCTGGCTTTTCATATGTGCTCTGGGAATGAGACTGACTTTCTCATGCTCTCTCAGCAAGCATTTTATTGACTGAGCTGTCTCTTTACTCAGTTCCACTTTTCACTTTGTGGTACAAAAGCTTTTACATTTCAGCATTGTTTGGCATGATACAATTCAGAATACATCCACATTTGAACAAACACTTCACGACAATATAGTGAGCTTAGTTGCCTATCCTTCTCAGAGTATGGTTCTGGCTTAAAGTTCCATTCTTCTCTGTATATCTTGTCACCCAACTCCCATATAAAAGCAGTCAAGTTCTGCCTCACAACAGTGTTCCATTTCTCTTAAATGAAGTATTATCTTAGTCATAATTTAAAAAGGGAAGAAAAATTTGAGATATTGCTAATCTAATAATATTATGCATAACAGGTTTTGTGTGTGTGTGTGTATGCATGTTGGTGTGTTTATGTGTGCATGTGTACATGTATGTTTGCACCTGTAGATTTGTTTGTTGCCACTATAATGCATGAAGCTTGATTTTAGATTATAGGGAGAGATTGGCAACCTTCCATATCTACCAGTTTGAGATCAATTAATTTTTCCTAAAGAAAACAAATAAATGTGAAAACCCCAAATGACTTGTATCATTATACAGCAATGTTAGGGGACTTTGTTTTTAATTTGTTCAAAAAGCAAAAACCAGGTTGTAAGCTTCCCAATATCTTATTAACTTAACACCTGATTTTAATTTAAATGATTATCTTACAAGAAGTTAGTTTTAACAAAATGATTCACAGGTTTTTTTTATTTTCTATATTTTTAATTTACATTCCCAATGATTTCCCCTTTCCCAGTTCCCCTGATTCACAAGTTTTAATTAGCATATATTAAATATATAATAATTATATTTTACTTTATTTTATTTTTGAAATTTAATTTATAATATAATTACATAATTTCTCCCTTCATTTCCTCCTTCATTCCTATATACCCTTCTTTGTTCTCTTTCAAATTTGTGGTTCCTTTTTTCATTGGTATTGCATGCATAAATGTGTAAGTAGATATGCATACATTCCTAACCATAAGCTGCTCATTATTTATGTTACCTGTAAGTATCTTTTCACTGGGTAAACACAAGATATCAGACAACCCATTGTGCTTTTCCCTGAGGAAGATTACTTCTCTTTCTCTCTATATTACTTAGCTTCAAATAGTTCTTTTTGTAGGGTTGAGGCCTCATTGGCTTTCCCCCATTCATTCTGACATGTCTATTGAGTTATTCTTACTCAGTTCATGTTTGAGCAAACATATTGGTGAAATTTGATAAGTGTAACTTCCAACATTGCTAGGAAGCACAGCCTCACAGCGAACTTCTATATCTTACAATCTCCTGTCATCTTTTTCACAATGTCCCCTAAGCACAGGTGTGAGAACGTTTTTGTGGATGTATCCCCTGAGACTCTGAATTTTGTATACTTGTAGTTTTATGTAGTAGTCTCTATAGCAAAGAGAAGTTCCGTTAGTGATAGGTAAGAATTATACTTATCTGTGAGTATAATGACTACTGTATATAGACTATTTTTAGGCATTATGTTGGTAAAGTAGTAGTTGTATATTGCCTCCCGATATCCAAGACTTCACTAACCCTGAATTGTTACATAGGTTTCCAATAACAGGCATAGTTATTGTTGAGCTGGTTTTAAATCCAGTTAGGGATCTGTTGGCTACCACCAAGGCATAGATGGCACCACTGCACCATTAATGGTTGTCCTGCCATGAGGGCCATTGATATAGTTCACAGGTGTCATAGCTGGGTAGGTTGCTTCTCTTATTTGAAAATTTACAGACCACCATTTGGTACCTTGAAAGCTTGTCCTCATGGAATAGGCATTCACTTCAGTTTCTTCTCAGTATTCTTGTGTCCTGCCTTTGAAGTGCAAAGGATTGTCAGCAATGGAGACTTACCCTCCACCTCCAGTGAACAACTGAAGGCAATAGCAGTAAGCTATATATTTTGTGTCTTTCTTAGACCAAACTGTCCAACAACTCAAAAGAGGGCTTTACAAGTTTAATGTTGGGTTTTTTTGTTAGGTCATCTTTGCGTCTTGGAGACCAGATAACAAAAATTCATTAAGATCATATATGAATATGAGTATGCCAGTAATTATGGGTTTTTATGGAGATAGTTAACAGTATGATTCATTTAGAACTTTTTAGACATCCTTATGGTCTTTTTACTCTCCTCCCTTTTTATATTTATTTCCTTTTCTCTCCCTAAAGAGCCTCCTCCTCTTTCCTTTTCCCCTGATCAGATCACATGTACTGTGTCATTTTTCTCTCTATTGCTCCAATGATCCCTTTATCCTTTCCTAGTTTCTGCAGTTACTCAGGCTGTATCCTCATATTTGTAGATTTGAGCTAGGTACCTGCATTGAGAGAGAACAAACAACAGTTGTATTCTGGGCCAGGGTTACCTTACTCAATAACATATAGTTTGATTTATTGAAAGGGTATGGTGAGACTTTCTGAGTGCAGATTTAAATCTGGACTCTAAGTTGGCACTAATGGATATCTACAATTCTATAACTGTTTCTACTATTACCACTACCAATAATAATTAATGGTGATCCTATAAAGAATGCATTTTAGTAAGTTTGATGTACTTCTGACAGATTATTATCATGCATCTCAGTGTTGGATAAGATTACTGGGAGAGTTCGACCCCTTGTTCTGAAGGCAGCTAGCAGAATACTGGCTTCCAGGCAACTAGGATTAGGATCTGAAAGCCCACACCCACAGTGGCACACCTACTTCAACAAGGCTACACCTCATAATAGTGCCACTCCTTGGGCCAAGCATATACAAACCATCACAGCCTGCATTCTCAGCCAAAGTGGCTCAATTTCACTATTTTATATATATGTCTCTCCAAAGTATGAGCCAACTTATTGGTTGTATAATACAGACTGGTCAGTATAGCAATAATATATATATATATATGTATATATATATATATATGTATATGTATATACATACATATGATGGTACATATATATATATACCATCAACCAAAGTAGACTCAACAGGACGAATTTTCCTGTTTTTGTGGATCACATACATATGTAAACACACACACACACACACACACACAAACACACACACACCTAATAATAGTTAAGAAAGAGTCTATCAGAAAAAAAAGTAGGGACAGAGATAGGGCTTCAGAAGCTTGCTAGAAGGGACTTAAGGGAAGAAAGTGATGCAATTTAGTTTCAATTAAAAACACTTAAAATAAAGTAATGCTGAGAATAGCACATCCAAAATATTTTTTTTCTCTGTTTGGGGCATTTTTAATAATCTGTAATTACATGCTAATAACAAGTTGAATATGCCATACGGAATGATTAGAATTAATTACAATTAAAAGATAATTACTTTCAGTTATAAATATAACAGAATTTTAGATGTGCTTTAGTGCTTTCTAACAAGGCTTAGATATATGGGGCCCAGTTATCCCTTTGGCATCACTATGTTGCTATACATTTTTCTTGAATGTATCAACCTGTTAGAGGCAAAATGTGTTTTAGAAACATGTTCATTTTCCAGTCTTTGACAAGCTGTCTACCAAATGACTTTCTTGTGACAACAAATGGGTTTTGCTTGACATGTTTATTTATGTACTATTTAATATACCTTGTGCTGAAAGGAGATGCATAATAACCTGGATTGATGCCAGATTACTCCGTGCAGATGAAAAGATAAATTCAGTTTTCCTAATATGAAATCACTTTTATCTCTTCACTAGTGAATAAAGAAGGAAATTCTTTCTATATGGCTTTCCTTGGTAGGAAATGACTTTATATCAAATGTGTAGCTTTTTAATATATTCTCTTTTTGAATTCCATGGAATAACTATATGGGCAATACGATGATAGAATTCAAAAAAGATTTTTCACTGTCACAATTTTGTAATGAGTAAATTCATCAGAATAAGTGACAGAGATTTTTTTCTTTGTTATAGTTTTATATGCTCTCGTTCTGAAAGGGGAATTCTTGGTTTTTTAATCTTTTAGAATTTACTCATTAGCTTGGGTTAAAATCAAATCAAAGGCTGGAAAGTTTATATTCTAGATGATTTAATAGTCTTTTCATAAATAAAGCTTTTGTATAAAGAAGGTACTACTTTTGTAACTAAGACATAAAGAATCAAATGAGTATTGGCTATTTTATTTCTTTGGCTGAGATAAAATACACTGACAAACACAACTTAGGGAAAAAAGGGTTTATCTAGCAATAGCTCCACATTGCAAACCATCACTGTGAGGACATCAAGGCACAAACTTGAGGCTACATCACATCTAAGATCAGAGAGAGAAATAATGCACATATTCCTAGTACTCAGTTACTTTACTTTTATACTGTTGAAGGCCTGAAACAAAGGGGTGCTAATGCACATGTGCAGCCAGAGTATCCCCACTTTAATGAAGGTGACCAAGAGACTCACCCACAGATATGTCCAAAGGAGAGCATGAACTAGTCAGTGACTGACCAGATCATCTTCCTAGACGATTCTAAGTTGTCTCATGTGGACAATTAAAGCTAACCATTAAAATATATGTGTAAAATTACCAGAACTGCTAAACATACAGAGGTGCTTTATACTTTTACATGTGTATTTGAGAAACATTTTAGGTTTGTCTTTCTAATGGTCAAAAAATAACACTTCAAAAATAAGTTTCCAAAAGAATATTTTCCAAATACCCAACAGCCACAAGATTTAAACTTTGGTGAGCACATAAAAGTGGAGATTAATAGTAATAAAAACATCTAAGTAACAAACCTCCTGAATATCACTGTACTAAACTCTATGTATAAAAAAAATGCACTAAACATATGATCCATCAGGAGGCAGAGGCAGTCAGATCTCTTTGAATTTGACTTTGAGCCCAGCCTGGTCTACAGAGTAAGTTCAAAGATAGCAAGGCTATATAGAGAAACCCTATCTTGAAAAATATACCCAAACAAACAAAAAACAAAACAAAAAAAATTAAATCAAACCAAACCACAAAACATGTGAACCAAATTGATATTGACATGACTAGAAAGATAAAGAAATGAAACTTCTGCTACTACTCTTTGTTATCCCAGCACAATGTCCTATTCAATTATATCATCATTAGGATTTCATAGCACTATTATAACTGCTTTACTCCCCAAGAGAAGAGAAATCAATGTGATGATTAATATAAAGTTAGAGAAAAGGAGGGAGTGAAGCTCATTATACCCTTCCTGAGATTCTGGTTTTCTTGATATCATCATTCTTCACATATCTGAGAGTTTAATGTGAATATTACATGTCACGCTACATTTCTCACCCTCTCCACACATATTTGTGTTCTCCTTCACTTAAGTTCTGAGAAATTTCTCTCAAATCTTATCTAATTCAAAGCTCGAAGGAAGGAAGGAAGGAAGGAAGGAAGGAAGGAAGGAAGGAAGGAATTGCCTGCAGTTGCAAATCAGGGGAACATGAATGAATCAAATCATTACACCCTTTGATACAGTTTTGTATTTTAATCAGTATACATGTACTAATTTGGGTAAACAACATGTACATACATGTAAATATATATACACATATGTGTGTGTGTATGTATCTACCACATACACATAGGCTGAATCTAGAGGCCATTAGTCACATGGAAAAGTGAAGGAGTGAACTCAAGGTCCTTCTCTATTTCATAAAATTTGCAGAAGCGAAGATGCAATAGTTGAAAATGATTGGTTATTCTCTGGAATTAAAGAATTAAATGGTCCTGCTAACAGTTTGTACTAAAAAAAACGATACCAATAAAAGCAAATTCCCACTCATGCACACTGTGGTACAGAGGCCAAGCATCAGAGACAAAATGATACTGCAAATTGCTTTCAAAGGAATGGGATGGGATTTTTTTTTTTTTGTATTGGTAAATGTCAACGCGGCAAAAAACTATGATAAAAAACAAAGAAAGATTCAGGCATACAAGCTTGGCTTTACTTTACACAAGATTAACTGAGAACTCCCTTAGAAGACATTTTGACAATAAAGGAAATGAGAGAAAAAGAAAACAAGGAATTATCTAGAAAATAAGTGTACAAAAGGAAACTCGTAGAAACTGAGTGATTTCTTGCTGTACAATTACTGACTTTAGGCGGAAAGAAACGTATTGATAACTTTGATGAAGAATTTTAAAACATTATCATTAAATGTTGGATTTCCAAACTACAAATGATCGGACGTGCATGGTAATTTCACATCAGAAAAGAAACAGTCTAGGATATAAGGGAACATGATATGTTCAGCAGTCTGCAGAGACAGGGAGTAAATACACACAGAACAAACCTATGACAGACTAGATACTATAATACAAAATTATAGAAATAAGTTATTGTTGCCAATTTCAATAAATAAAAACATAATTCTGACTAGTAAAATAAAATATTTAAGGAAGAGGTTACAGCATTGAGTGAGAAGTGAGGGGCGTTTCAGACATAGGAGGAGATGGGGTGAATATGATCAAAATTGAAACAATCCTCAAGAACTTAAGACAATTGCAAAATGAAACATTCAGAAAAATGGTCTAGCTTATAGAAACTTTTTTACATTATCAGTTGTAGTAAACACAATAAGTCTTCTGATTTTAAGACAGATTTGAGTCTGAACAACAAACCAGCTTTGCAAAAGAGTAACAAACCTAACTGTCTATCGGTAACTTGGAAGTGCATTGTGAGATAGTATCCATTTGTTAGTTGAATGAAATAAATTTATGTATATGTAAAACTGCAGACCAAGATGAAGTATTAGGATGGCATATATAACTCACAGTCTCAGCCAAAAAAAAATTCCGATCTTCATAATGTCCTGTATGGCTCACTTCTCAGGATCTCAGGCATGCTCTGTTTCCACATTTTGTTTTTTCTTGATCTTTCATTCTCAGTTATTCTGACATACTCACAACAGACCTTCTTCATCAAGTATATCTTAAATCTGGGTCTTGTCTAAAATGTTGTCCTTCCTCTAATGACTTGTTTCTTTATAGTGTTGACATCTTTGCTTAAACCACTCCTAAGACTCAGGAAATATTGCAAAAGAGGGAGTGGAAGGATTGTTCACACTAGAGAAAGAGAGAGTTTGCTGTGAGGTGGCATCTCCTAGTACTATCAGAAGCTTCGCCCATAAAGTCTTACCACGCTAACTGCCAAAATACAAGCTGAACAAGGGCAGCAGAGATGCTGACATGTGCAGAGATATAACCCATGAAGCCTTAAACACACACACACACACACACACACACAAAGCAAAACAGTATAAGGCAACTAAAGAGTGCTGATAGAGAGAGATATGATCTTCCTTGGAGAAAAGCACATTGTTTATCCAGTAGAGATGATTGGCCATGAAAACATACATATAAGCCATACTGTACAGACTAAGCAGGTTGTATTTACATTTTCAGGAATAAAATATATGTATATACATATATGTATGTAACAACAATTAATGAAAATAGGCCACTAATAATGAAAAAATCAAGAATAGTATATGGGAAGGTTTAGAGCAATGGTTCTCAGCTTGCATATCATGACTCCTTTGAGGTTAAATGACCCTTTCACAAGGTCACCTAAAACCATCAGAAAACAGATATTTATATAATAGTTGGTAACCTTGCAAAATTAAAGTTATGATGTAGCAGTGAAAATAATATTATTGTTGGAGGTCACAACAACATGAGGAACTGTTTAAAGGATCACAGCATTAGGAAGGTTGAAAACCACTTGTTTAGAGGGAGGAAAGGGAAACTAGAAATTATATAATTATACTACAATCTCAAATTTTAAAAGAAATTACTTTTAAAAAGTACTTCCTTGGAACAGTTTCCACTAAGTTCTAAGATACCTTCCTCTAGATTGCTGTATCCAACAGGTAAAAAATATTCACTTTTAATATGTCAATATTGAAATGATTTTAGTTCTTTTTAAAGAAATAGAAAATTTGAAATTCTTCAAATTCTAAAAACATAAATCTAGAAGCAGCCTCATCCCTGGACAGAGGCAGTATGGGAAGTTCATATGTGATTATGGTCAAATTGCATGTATATTGATATAGCTAGAAGTTACTCCTTCTATTGCCATGTACCTCAGCCCTACTAGAGGACATTTAGTCTCCAGTCGCTTGTGAAAAATGCTTCTCTATCAGAAAAAACATGTCTATGACAATGGTGTCCACGAGGCTTCTTCATATTCGTGACTACTGAGCTGAGTGAGACACTGCATTAGAGGACATTGTACAAACACCAGCAAACATACCTGCTTCATATTTGAATATGGTCTCTGTTGTGTTTGGTAGTGAGGGTTGATGGTTAAGTTAGTAAATAATCTGGGAAATGTTCTTACTGCACTGCTTTGTCATAGTAAATTTAATAAAATAGAAATTACATTTCAGCATCAAACGCTGTATTATTAATAATGTCATTATTCAATAAGATATATTTTGCATTTTTGAACCAAGTAATTTAGTATATTTATGAGATAAAATATTACAGACACACACACACACACACACACACACACACATATATATATATATGTTCTTTAGCTTAATTTTTTTTAATTTTGGAGATTATGATATAATTAAAATATTTATCCCTTCCATTTTCTCCCTCCAAACCCTCCCAGTGTGGACCTTGCTCACTGTCAACTTCATGGCTTCTTTTCTCATTGATTGTTGTTATATATACTACATGCATATATAAATCCATATATTCCTAAATGTAGTCTGTTCATAGTCCATAATGTTAATCGTATGTATGTTTTCTGGGCTGACTATTTGATATTAGATTGCCATAGGTGTGCTCTTCATTTGAGAAGCCTATTTATCCCACTCTCAGTACTAAGTACTAAGTAGTTAGTATCTTGTAACTCTCTGTGTTGGGTTGAAGCTTCATGGGCTTCATGGTTAAAAGTGGTATCCACGAAGTGAACAAAAGTCAGTAACAGGACAACTCACTTGGAGTCTTATGAATTTTGATGATTATCTCTTCCTCTTGAATACACTATTTTAAATGTTTCTCAAGAGGTCTTGGCTGTCTGTTATGTGTACATTGCTCTCTTAGAATAAGTCATTAGAATACACACACACACACACACATGCACTCATGCATGCACACACATATGCAAACATGCCTATGGGTTTCTGTGCATGTGTGTGTATGTGAGTTGCATGTATGTGTGTCTGTATGTGTGTGTGTGTCTGTGTGTGTGTGTGTGTGTACCTGTCTGTGCATAATATATCAGACAAAGGAAGACATGTCTAGTTATATAAAACCAACGGAATGATTAAAAGGAGTGGGGATACAAGAAGAAAAGCTTTTGAAACCTCATGCCTGACAGAACATAGAATTTACCTAACATGAATAGGAAAACTGGTTCAATAATGTTTAAGTTCTTAGGGTATATGTGCTTGACCTGATGTCTAGGGCCAGAACAAAGATCACAGTAAAGCAAATAATTTAAGATCCTGTCCTAGTAACTTGATTAGTGGGAGATCTTCACAACAATAACCAGTGTGGGTTTAAACAATATACAACTACAAGCATATACATTGTACTGGCTGGTTTTGTGTGTCAACTTGACACAGGCTGGTGTTATCACAGAGAAAGGAGCTTCCGTTGGGGAAGGGTCTCCATGAGATTCAGCTGCAGGGCATTTTCTCAATTAGTGATCAAGTACATCTGAACTGGTAGTCTTGGGTTCTATAAGAGAGCAGGCTGAGCAAGTCAGGGGAAGCTAGCCAGTAAGAAACATCCCTCCATGGCCTCTGCATCAGCTCCTGCTTCCTGACCTGCTTGAGTTCCAGTCTTGACCTCCTTTGGTGATAAACAGCAATTTGGAACTGTAAGCTAAATAAACCCTTTCCTCCCCAACTTGCTTCTTTGTCATGATGTTTGTGCAGGAATAGAAACCCTAAGACAGACATCATGATCACCAGGAAGAGAAAGTGCGGTCATACTTATACCTTTTTTGTTTGTGAACTAAACTGCAGACCAAGGCGCTCACTTTGAGGCCCAGGTGAAACTGAGTTTGCACATGAGAGAGTGACTCACAGAGGTCCAGAACTGAGTTTCTACAGAAGTACAGCACTCTCCTCCTGAAAGAGTAAGGTTTATCATAATACATGTATCGACCAATGCGATGCCTTCATCCATTGCACCGTTCATTTTTCATTTATCTAGCTGGAGACTCTTTCGGAAAATAAATGGAGCAGCTCAGCAAGATTAAGGGAAATCAGCAAGGATTGATTACATCACACATTCTTCACAGTGTATCATAAGCTGGGCCCTGGAGCTGTGATAGATAAGCTTTGTTCTCTTCCCTTCACACAGATCGAAGTCTGGCGCACATGCAAATAGTTGATGAAACGAGGTGAGAGTTGCTCTGAAAACAGGTGGATACAGTGCAGAAGTCTGGGGAGAAGAAACATGTATTTTTATGGACTCAAGAGAAGGCTTCCAAAAATGACATAGCTATGGTTGTCCATTTAGAGTAAGGCACATGAAAAAAATCTAAAATATACCAGTTGCAGCTGGGAGATTCTATGAAAATGAAAATCAAGCAACAGGAAAATTAATTTATCAAAATAACCAAATCAACTTAGTTACATAATTTTATCATGTTTTATGGAAATATTTTGGTCGTTATTAAAGTCTCCAATGTATTGTGTATTTCACTTCTCATAATATAATGATGAATTTTTCTAGAAATATTGCTATCCTCATAGGAGATTGATAAATAAGAACTCTATACATGGTAAGAAACTTAAAAAAATAATAATTAGCACTTTTATTTCCCCTGAATACTGATTGGTTTTCAAATGCATGAAAGTGTAGAACTAATTAGATGTTTGTTGTTGTTGCTGTTGCTGTTGTTGTTTTAACTCCTCACTATAATCTCGTTCTCTGTGCCTGTCACGAAGATGACCAAAATTATTGTAAAGATACCTAATTATAGACAACTAAGGTACGCACTTTTTTCCAAATGTTGTCATCAATTTTATGTATAACCTCACTAAGCTCAAGACATGTACTAGACACAATGTCTCCCTTGAGAACTGAAAACCTGAGTAGTGATATTATCAATGGGCAAAGAGGAAAGAAGGAATAAATAAAAGGAAGCTTTTATCGTCCAGATTGCCCTTGACTTTATGGACTCGCCATGTCCAACATCATAATAATCACAGGTGAAGCAAGAAAAAAAAAAAGCAAGGATAACTCTCACTGTGTATTTCATGGAGATGAAGGTTCAGTTAATGAGAAAATGTTAGTAAAACATTTTAAGCTCTTTGTAGAAAGACACTATATAAATACCAGGCAATATTATTCGTCATTTTAATGGGTTGGAGATGGAATTTTACTGCTTGAGAAAGATATCCTACTTGAGTTATGCTGGTTGTACATTGCTATATTTTCTCTGTTTTATAGCTTAACACCAGTGTGCACCCATGTGTTACGCTTCCCTGTATTATCTCTGAAGATTAGGGATGCAGCCATTTCAACCAACAACTCCGCACTTAAGAGTTCCAGAGGGAGAGTTTGATATTAAAGGGCTTTTGAATTCCAGGGCTATAGGTGATGTGTAGAAATGTTTTATTTATTATTGCTATGCACAAAAGATAATCCCTATAAAGAGAAAATACCGAATGAGAGACTATAACCCTTTAGTTGGGTCAGTAGCTACAGATATTTCCAGGGCAAAGATTCCTGTTATAATATTTCAGGAGCACCACTCCCCTTACTCTCCCAAGCAATAAAAGGCCAAGCTAATCAGTGCAGGTTCAACCAAAGAGCAACACTTTGGAGGATGGCAGCCTGCTGTTCATTTCACAGGACTGTAAAGAGTTAGGACAGAGCCCTGTATAGTATGGGTAGTGTTATGCATTTCTTGACACCTAGATGTTGCCAGTCTCTTTGAACACAGTGAAACTTTTAGGCTTTTAAGTCTTAGTTTGTGTGATATGTGTCTAAGGTGGCACACTTTCTCTTTTCTCCATATATTTATATATATATATATATATATATATATATATATATATATATATATATAAATATATGGAGAAAATTCTGTATATATATATACAGAATTGACAGAGAATAAAATGGCTTCATTTTGTTGTTTGTTTTGTTTGTGTGTGTGTGCACGTGATCATGTACATGCAAGCATGTGCACACGCATATGTAGGAACGTACACATGAGTGCGGGTGCCCATAAAAGGCAGTTGCATCAAGGTCTCCTGAAACTCTTGGTGGTTGATGGATTCTGGGAATTGAACCAGTGGTTCTTTACCCCTGAGTTATTTCTCCAGCCCTGAAGATAAATTTATTTTTTTAAAATAAAATCAATCCTCCATGCTAAGAGGCTAAGATTGCCCTTTGGCAATCTCCATTTGATTAATATCAGAACCATAATAGCTAAGACATGAACTGGTTCCCTGTTACTTGTCTTTAAGTTTCTTAGCATTTTGTACCAGCTCCCTTCATACTGTTGTTGACCACATATCTCTCAGTTTTCTTTCTTTTCTTTATCTCTGCTTCTATCTTCCTTGCTAACTTGTAGCTTCCATGTTGACAGCCATCATCCTGGTCTTGTGTAGGTTTGCTCTTGCTGATTCAAGAGGTTTCACTTCAGTTAATCTGTGGACAGAACAAGAACACTCTTCTAAACTCCACAGTCAGATAGCTGTCTCTGTCTCCCTCTTTGTCTCTGTTTATCTCCTTTCCATGCTCCCTCACTTTCTCCATTTTCTCCTCCACTCCTCCCCATCCTCCCTATCCTCACATCCTCCCACCCATCCCACTTCCCTCTTCCTGTCCTTGACATTCCACTGTCTTTCAATGATGTGTTTGATAGCAGAAGTCTCATTCCTTCTTCCTGTTAGGAAATATCATATGGCAGTGATGACAGCACTGTGACACAAATCTTACCCCAGGTGTCAATACTTAGACTTCTTTCTTCTCCAACTTCACATCGTCTTCCCTTTATCGTTTCCAGGAGATGTTTTTGACACATAAATCACTGAGATTTTGAAATATGGGCTTCTCTAGATTCTCATTCTTTCAATAAAAAGGAAATTATTCTCAGTACTTAATATCCAAAGTGTGTGCGAGGGGAACCCAGAGAAAATAGTCATAGCTACTTGTATTTTTTTAGAGGCTTTCTCGGGAGACCTGGCTGAAATGGTAGAGAAGGGGTGGACATGTTTGGGACCTGAACCTCAAAAAAGCAAAAATAGAGACCTCCTACAGAAAAAAATGAAAATATTAAGGAAAAGGAGGTGACACAAAGCTTGTAGATTATTGGCCCTATTGAATGTTTTTCTGTTACAGGGAAGACCTCTGACCCCAAACAATCCCCTTTGAAGTCTCATTCTTTTTCTGGGTATTTTTTTTTAATTGTCCTCTCTCTGTGAGGCCGAAATGAAATGGTCTGTCCATATATTGCTCTTCTTTACTCTACTAGAATAGTACATTGAGATAAACAATATTATTTTGTTCCCTATCTTCATCTTCCAACTCCTGGGATTATCCACTTACTCTCTCATTTAATTTCACCTCAGAACTTAGACTGTTGTATTTTATGAAGAAATTATTTGTATGAAGAAATAGCTTTGTCTAAGTTATTCATGGCCTTCTAGATACAAACATAAAGGCTTTCCTTCTTGTTGTACTCCACAAATAAATTCTAAATGTCACATTTGATTTAGTTTCCAAAATGTCTCTTTGATTGATATTTTATATAAATATAATTGTATTGTTCCCAGCAATATTCAAATATATATTTTATACATTATAAGCTGAAATATTCTCCTGAAAAATCTGTATGCCACAGGACTAACTTAATTTGGATCTAGAGACTCTAAAATTCACATTAAAGGTTATTGTCATAAGAATGGGGTACTAACCCAATTTTACTGGTGTCTTTCAAAGAGGGCGATTCTAGGAATATAAGTAGGCAGGGGAATGTTATAAAAGATGGGAGTATGAATGCATCTCTCAAAAGGCAGAGGACAAAGACTTCAGAAGAATTCACCTTTTCTGGTAAGCTGCTCTTGGAGTTATAGATTTTAGAACTGTAAACCTCACAACACAGTATTTCATTATAGTAAACCCTTAGAAGATTAAGCCTTATTAAAAGATTACTGAGTGTCTGAACTTAGTGACCCATACCTTATAAAATGTGAAGGATCTGCACTTATATATTTCCAGTAATAGTTTATGTGGAATTTGTATTCTTCCATAAATGTTTAAGAAATTATTGAAAGAAGCAATCTGTACTTAAAATTTGTGGCTGGAATAATTATTAGCATGATAAATCAATTTCATACCTTCGTGTAGGTGTGTTCAGATTTTTTACTATTAGTTTTAAGTTACATGAAATTCTCCAATCAATTGAAGCTAAAAATAAATTGGAAAAGTTGCTTTTCACAATTTTTTTTTGTTGTTTTAAATATCTGCCAGGTCTCTAATGAGTATTTCTTTTTAATCTTATTCACAGTATGATTTTCTCCTCTTGATAAATCTATTTGGACCTTATTAAGCATATTGATTTTTTTAAATAAGATGTCTGTCTTAGTGATTTTTTTGCTATTGGTTTGCATGATTTTTATTCTTGTTCTGAACTATTATTCTATAGAAGTATTTCACACTTGTCCTTATAAATTAATATGTGGACAGCAAGATAACTGATTGTGAACTTTTTTCTTTTTTTATGGTTTTAAGACGTTTATTGTCATGGCGGAGAGTGGTGATGAGCAAAACTGTACCCCACTTTCTCAGGGCAGGCCTGATTACTTTTTGCAGGGAGGAGTCTGGGAAAGGGAGTTTATTGGCTAAGCCCTTCAGACCTTTAGGTACCTCACTAAAATGGAGATATGTGGTCACATTTTCTACCTGTAGAGGGCCTTAGGGCTTTGCCCTTACATAACTGATGGTCACAGAACTATGGAGAGCTGCTGTCTCATGTCAGGGGCTTGGTGAACTTTTTTCTAATGTGAAATTCTAATGTATCAAGATATATTTTACATGTTTGTACTAACAAAATCCTCTATAGAAATAGAATAGATTATATGTATGTATATATATCACATTTACATATATATTTTATATCTATTATTACACATATATGGTGTGTGTGTGTGTGTGTGATTTTTATTAGAGTGGCTTACAGGCTATTATCTAGGGAGTTCATCAGTGTCTGTCTACCAAAAATCCAAACTTGTTTGGCCCCCAGTGATTTTCAAAATCCTTAAGAATTAGACACTATTGCCAGTGAAGATATGAACTTGTCAGGCAGAGTGAGGGTAATCAGGCAAAGAACAAAAGCTTCCTTCTTCCATGCTTTTTATATAGACTGTTAGTAGAAGACTTGGTCTAGATTTAGGGTAAGTCTTCTGACATTGAATTATCTAGATTGAAGACAAGTCTTCCAATCATGATCCAATCAAGAAAAATCTATCATTGGCATGACCAGATGCTTACTTTTCTTACTTACTGCTTTTTTTATATTTTAAATATTTGGAATAGACTTTCAAATTTTACAAGTAATTTTTTTAACTTTATGTATCTAATATATTATCCTTAATCCTAGTGGTGACAGGATGGTTTTGATTTCCAATATATACTTTTGTGATAATTTGTATATGCTTTGCCCAGGGAGTTGCACTATTAGGAGGAGTGGCCTTGTTAGAATAGGTGTGTCACTGCACGCATGGGCTTTAATACCCTCTTCCTGACTGCTTGGGAGCCACTCTTCACCTAGTGACTTTCATATAGAACTCTCAGCTTCTCCTGTACCATTCCTGCCTTGATGCTGCCATTATCCCACCTTGATAACTGAATGTTGGTCCCTGTAAGTCAGCACCAATTCAATGTTGTCCCTTTTTTTTTTGCTGGCTCAGCTGGAGGTCAACATGCAGAAGAATGCAAATTGACCCATTCTTATCTCCTTGCACTAAGCTCAATTCCAAGTGGATCAAGGAAATCCACATAAAACCAGACACACTGAAACTAATAGAAAGGAAACTAGGGAAGAACCTTGAACATATGGGCACAGGGGAGAATTTCCTGAACAGAACTCCAATAGCTTATGCTCTAAGATCAAGAATAGACAAATGGGACCTCATTAAATTACAAAGATTTTGCAAGGCAAAAGACACTGTCAAAAAGACAAAGCGGCAACCAACTAACTGGGAAATGATCTCTACCAACCTTACATCCGACAGAGGGCTAATATCCAATATATACAAAGAACTCAAGAAGTTAAACTCCAGAGAAGCAAGTAACCCTATTAAAAAATGGGGTACAGAGCTAAACAAAGAGTTCTCACGTGAAGAATATCTAATGGCTGAGAAGCACCTAAAGAGATGTTCATCAATGTTGTCCTTTTAAGAGTTGCCTTGATCATGGTGTCTATTCACAGCAGTAAAACCCTAAGACAGCCTTAAATTGATACAAACATATCCCACAAAATATTGAAATTTGTTTAATTTGTCCTCATTTGTACGATTATTTTCAAATAGTAATGTGTACACAAGGTATAGAATAAAAAACAGAGAACTGTGTGTTTTGCTTAGGGGAATTATGTAACTTTAAGTTAAGAGACAGAAAAAATATTTGTGAATGTTCAATAGTAAGGTACTAATCTTTTAGACATGTATGTATATATGTATATTATTTTAACATTCCTTAGTTATTTTAACATTATCTTATTTTCTTTTATCTTGAAGAACTACACTTATAATTTATTAAAAGCATTCCTATTAGCTACTTCTTTAAAGTGTTTTATATTGCAATTTGTACTCCTTAAAGTGGGAAATACAGGAGCATCCCCAAGCAACAGAGAGCTCATTTTTTAATATCAGTCAATAGTAATTTTATATGAATAAATATTTTTTCATTATATTAGACTTTGATCATTTTTCCATTCCCTAAAATCTTTCTTTGCATTACTTTTACCCATTTTTGTGTTTACATTCTACAGACTGAATTCACCTGAGTTCTTCATTCTGCCCTCACAAGTAGAATTCAGAAATGTAGGTTTTTAAAAATATATGTATTGCATTATTATTTTTGAATATTTGTCTGCATTTAATTCTGTGCACTGTGTGCCTATACTGCCCACAGAGGCCAGAAGAGAGCATTTAATTTCAAAGGGGTGGAGAAATAGAAAGTCGTGAGCTCATGTGGGTACTGTGATTAAATCGTGGTCATCTAGAGAACAGCCATTGCTCTTAACCTCAGAGAAATTTTTTATTAGATATTTTCTTTATTTATATTTCAAATGTTGTCCCCTTTCCTGGTTTCTCTTCAGAAAACCCCCTATCTCATCCTGCCTCCCCCTCTACCCCACCCCCGCTCACCAACCCACCCATTCCCACTTCCCTGTCCTGGCATTCCCCTACACTGGAACATTGAGTCTTCTCAGGACCAAGGGCCTCTCCTCCCTTTGATGTCCAACAAGGCCATCCTCTGCTATGTATGCCACTGGAGCCATGGGTCCCTCCATGTGTACTCTTTGGTTGGTGGTTTAATCCCTGGGAGCTCTGGGGTACTGGTTGGTTCATATTGTTGTTCCTTCTATGGGTCTGCAAGCTTCTTCAGCTCCTTGGGTCCTTTCTCTAGCTCCTCCATTGGGGACCTTGTACTCAGTCCATTGGTTGGCTGAGAGCATCTGCCTCTGTATTTGTCAGGTACTGGCAGATCCTCTCAGGAGACAGCTATATTAGGCTCTAGTCAGCAAGAGCTTCTTGGTATCCACAATAGTGTCTGGGTTTGGTGACTGTATACGGGATGGATCCTCAGGTGGGGCAGTCTCTGGATGGCCTTTCCTTCAGTATCTGCTCCACACTTTGTCCCTATTTCTCCTCCCATGGGTATTTTTCCCCCTTTACCAACTCCCCAAATAAGCTTTTTGACAAAGACACTTAGTCTTCAAAATTATTGCAATATTTTCATTACCATCCTAGTGTTAGTGAATGTGTGTTGACATGTGTAACAGCAAGTATCTGTTTTCTTTTCTTTTTTTTTTTTTTTGGTTTTTCGAGACAGGGTTTCTCTGTGCAGCCTTGGCTGTCCTGGAACTCACTTTGTAGACCAGGCTGGCCTTGAACTCAGAAATCCTCCTGCCTCTGCCTCCCAAGTGCTGGAATTAAAGGCGTGCGCCACCACCGCCCGGCAAGTATCTGTTTTCTAAAGCAAATATGTGGGAGTCAAAGTATAACCTTAGGCCTTAATGCTTGTCTTCCAGCTTGTTTCATACAGGATCTTTCATTGTGTTCTGCTCATCCCAGGAGAGCTGGATTTTGAGATTTCAGGAATAATTCTGTGCCTGCCTTTCATCTTGCCATAGAATGCTAGGGTAATGGATGAAAACTCCTGTTTCTAAGTTTAAATAAATTCCCAGGATTTGATTTCAGGTCTTCATACTTGAATAACAACTATTTATTACTCGATGAAACACTATTTTCTCAGTCCCTCAAATTCATTGTTAAGGACTAGAAAACAATCCCCTCTTTAATGGTCTCCAATTTTGTTAGTGGCTAAAACAAACGCTAAGTCAGTGAAATCAACAAAAAATAGTAAACTAATCATATAAGTGTAAAGGAACAAGAAGAGATGGCTATTCATCTTCATAATTTCATATTTTATATTTTACCCAACTATTTGAGGAGTCCATTTTAGTGCTTATTATTCTCTGAAGAATTTCATTTGGTATAGGTGTTCAGATTCATGCATTTCATATCACAAATATGACCACTTCTATTGTTCTTTTCTGTTCTTTTGAAAATCTCTATAACTTATCTGTGCTTCAGACACTCTTGTCTTTTTCTGCATGAATAATATCTTAATGCCATGAAATTTTATTTATATTCCATAGTTGTAGCATGATGCCCAAATGGAACTGGTCAGAAATATCAAATTAACATTTTATTAAATGTCCAGCTCATTTTGATGTCAGCTTTCACATAACCATTATGTAGGATTCTGGATTTAATCATTTGACACATGTTCCTGTTGCTATATACTTACCAAGATAAAATCATTCTAAAGAGTATATGTTAGATCTAACAATAGAGGCTAAGAGATGCCGAGACATGATTGTTAAGATATGGCCAATATATCATTACCAATTCAAAAAGAAATCTCTTCAGCATGAGAGAAAACAGCTACTTCAATTTTTACTATTATATTTGTATCTCATCATACTTACTTCTTGTTTGATTATACTGAAGCAGTTTGTTGACTTATCTGAGTAGAAGTCACATGAAAAACATTCACATTTTTGGAAGAAATCTAATGGTCAAGAAACTCACATGCAGTACCTTTGACACAATCTTGTTAGCTTTTTATCCCCTAACTTGTCACTAAATTGACACTTTGTATTTTTATTGTCCCATTTTTTTTGTAAATCAAACAGAAGAAAGCTTCATCTAAGGAGAAAATCAGTTGCTTTGTAAAAAAAATGCCTTTGACAGTGATTTTTTTTATATATTAAGAAAGACACGCATTGATACACTAGCAAATGCCTATGTATTTCCTGTTTCAAGACTGAAGCATTTCAAGAAATCTTTGTTATACAGTTCAGGCTAAATTTTCTGTAAGCATGTCCCTATTAAGATACATGGCAGTGCTGTTCTCCTAAAAGGATTCCAGACGAACAATAATAAATCATGCAGCTAGTTTCACAATGTGGCGAATCTGCATAGGAACAGCAATGAACAGTATATTGAAAACGATTCTCCAAAACTCTGGAGAGTGAAATCAATTTGGAGAGAATGCAAATATGAGCTTCAAGGCAAAGCTGGGATTGGTAAGGAAATTTTTGCCTGGGACCCATATGTCACAGGCTTAATTGTCACATGGATAAGAGATTTCTTTCAAATTACAACCAAAATAAATAAAAATTTTTAGCATGCTCTATATTAAAATTCAACACAGACAAATCAAGGCAAACACATATGGTTTCAACTTGGTTAAATAAAAAAACACTTTGTTTATGTACAAGTGAAATGATCTTCCCTTTTCTTATTCCTCCATATGTTTCTTCAATAGTGATAATGGTCAGTTTCTACTTCTTTCTTTCTTTTTTTTTTTTTTGAGGATTTCATGCATGTGTAGTGTGCTTAAAGCAATTTCACCATTCTATTACCCTCTCTAACTCCTATTACTTCATATATATATATATATATGTATATATATGAAAATACATACATATACACATCTATATACATATGCATATACACATACACATGCACATATACATAAAACTTTTATATGTTTTATTTTATATTATGTATAGAAATTTATAAATATAATACACACATAAATACATGCATACATACACACATACACACATCTATATACATACACATAAACAGATACACATAAACATGCACATACAGATATACACAGACACATACACCTATACCTATACCTATACCTATACATACATATATACATGTATTGAATCCATTTAGTGTTGTTTGTATTTAAACATGTTGTTTAGGCCTGACTAGAAGGGAAGTAATCAATTTCTATATAACGTTCAACACTGATAAACAACTTGAAATTACCATATACTAAAGCAGAAAATACTCCTTTATTTTTTAGATACAGCAAGGTAATTAAAGATATTTCATTATCTCAAGCAAGTTTTGGACACACTTTTTCCAAGGAAAGTCCATTTTAGACTGTACAAAGGGAACAGAACAAACTTATAGTAACATAAACAAATGACAAATCTTTGGCATTTTTTTTTTTTTTTTGGTTTTCCGAGACAGGGTTTCTCTGTGTAGCCCTGGCTGTCCTGGAACTCACTTTGTAGACCAGGCTGGCCTCGAACTCAGAAATCCTCCTGCCTCTGTCTCCCAAGTGCTGGGATTAAAGGCGTGCGCCACCACCGCCCAGCTAAATGACAAATCTTTTATGTTAAAGAAGATACCTTATCCATTTTCAATTTAGACTAAATTCAAGCTAATTGCAAAAGAATAATAAATCCATAAGGAATGGTTTATAATCTTGTCAAAAGCATTAGCTAAGTTTAAATTTCCCAAAGTTTGACTCTGAGTTCGCTATAGAGATGATGTTAAAAATAGTCTGGTAGGTCAGGAATAAGTGTTATTCGAGTACAGCTTTACCATCTGGCTAGAGCTTTTAGTTTATTTGCTGTTTACAGTTATAAATGTATTTCTCTTTATGTTCTCAGAACTCATGATTTTCTGTACTATAGGATCACACAACCTTATAAATGAACAGAAATATTTGAGAATATTTGACATCATAGTACTGTGAGATTCTGGATATAACTTTTATTCATAATATCTGTAAAGCCAACATTACAAAATTACAAGATTTTAAAAGCAAATGGATAAGAGAATTTACATGTTTTTAAAAATTCCATATGAACAAAACAACTCTACCTCTAAATTAGCAATATTTTTGTTAATGTCTTATTGCTATTCTTAAAAAGTAGTTAAATAATGTTTTTGTCAATTTTTAACCACATACATAGGCAGATAAATGAAAGCAGATATATTCTAAAATAAAAATAGAAACTGAACTGATGTAGCATATCCCAGGTTTCCAGTAATCTCATGGCACTGTGAATGCCATAGCATTGTGAAGCCCAATACATTCTTTTAATTTACTAAAATTCTAGTTTAGAAATATTTGTTGTTTTGTAGAATGCTGTAAATGAGAATCTGAAGGGAATCGAACCATGGTCTAAGCGCTGGAGAATCTCAGACACTTGTGAGTAGATTGCTTTATTATGGGTCCACTTTCGGTTTGAGTTTTCTTTATGGTTTTCCAACTGTGACCACATTGTTGTCTCTGCCCCACTTGGTCATAGCATCTTTTCAATCCATGGACAGAATGTTTATGGAAAGTGAGTATTTCTCTCTATGATAATTTTCTTGGCCAGACAGAGCTAACAATAAACATTTGTTTTACTCCTGATCCCCAGAACAGAGAGATGTCCTGCCAAAACTGTGGTTGTGAAAAGCATTTCCTCAGAAAGGGGTTGGGATGTAGTCTTGGATTTGACTATGTAGTCTGTAACATTCATCAGAGTCATAAGGCAGATGTGAAGTGTTATTTGTCCTACTTCCCCTTGCTTCCTATCTAATAAAAATGCAAACTTCCAAGCAATGCAAACATTAAAATCTTTTATTTCACAAGTCCAAGCAATAAAGCTGCTATGCCTAATTGTTCTTTCAGACCTAATGTAACTATTAACGTATACCACAATAAAGGAGAAACTCAATGAAGAACTCGAGAGATAGCTCAGTGATGAAAAGGACTCACTGATCTTATGGAAGACTCCAGTTCAGTTGCTAGCACCCTCAGTCCAGTCACTAGGGACCACCACACCTGGGAATCCATGTTCTTTGCAGGCAACAAACCTGACACTGTAGCTGTTACTGAGAGTCATTTGCTGACAGGAACCTGGTATAGTCATGGCTGTCCCCGGGGAGGTTCTGCCAGCAACTGACCAATGCAGATGTCGACGCTTGGAGCCTACCATCAGACTGAGTTCAGGGACCCCAGTAGAGGAGCTGGTGGAAGGACTGGAAGAACAGAGGGGGATTGCAACCCCATGAACAATGTTGGCTGACTGGACCACCTAGTGCTGCTAGGGACTAGACTACCACCCAAGAGTGTACAAGGAGGGATCCATGACTCCAATCACATATGTAGCAGAGAATTGCCTTATCTGACAGCAATGGGAGGAAAGACCCTTGGACCTGTGGAGGTTTCATGCCTCAGCACAGGGGGATTCTGGAGTGGTAGGGCAGGAGAAGGTAGGTAAGTGGGGGAACACCCTCACAGAGGCAAAGCAGAGTGGGAAGGGCTGTGTGGTTTGTGGAGGGGTAACCAAGAAGTGAGAGATCATTTGAGATGTAAAGAAATGGAATGATTAGGTAGAAACAATCAACCTCTAGGGAATTCAACACCTTATATGGACTCCTGGGTGGTTTTCCCTTGCCAATGCTCATGCCTACTTCCAGACTCACCATAATGATAATTTTGTAAAAATCTAAATAAAAGAAAACTGAGAAATCTTCTGTCCATCATCTTAATCATTCAGCCACAAGATATAAACTCTAACCACAGCATTTGTAGGAGAAAACCTTTTATTTTTTTCCTAGGTTACTTTATGGTTACAGAGATATTTAAATGGTAACATCTTTCAAAAACTGAGAGTGTGAAAAACCTAGAAGAAGATTATTTGTGTCTTCTTTTCTACAAGGAATCTTGTAATTCTTGCAGTGTAGTATATGCACTCTTATAATTATTTGTAGCCTTCATGGACCATTCTTATGATTTGAATCTGGAAAGCTCCCACACTCTCATGTTGCTAGGACCAGTTTTAGTCTGATGCCACTGTCTTGGGAAGTCACAGAGCCTTGATGAGGCATGGAAGAAGTAGATCCTGTAAATGGACCTTAGAAGTTTATAGCTAGCCACTGTATCCAGGTGTGCTCTCTCTTCCTGGTCTGTTGAGATGAGAGGCTTCAGTCACATATGTCATGAACTCTCTGTCAGGGCTTCTCTATCATGAAAACCTAAAACTGTCTGAATTCATGAGTCAGATACATATTACCCCCTTATGCAGCTTCTGTTAGTTACTTTGGTAAAACAACATGGGGGTAACTGAAATACTCATTATTTTTATTCTGAGTGGTCTACAGTAGGAGTTTAGAATATATGGGAAGCCATTTAAATGAGATATAATGATAGAATAATGGGATGAAACTGTGTGCGCATCTGGTCTGCTTCAAAATCTGTTTTGAAATCTCTAATTTTATATTTTTATCTTTGTTGCCTGCCTGGTTTAAATATTTGTTACCTCACGAAGAATCATTTGTTTCTTTACTACTTCTCACTATAATACTATTTTATGTCTGAATTCCATTAATAATGAAAGATCTTCTCCTCTGTCTAATATTTACATTAAATTATATATCATTCTTCCCAGCAATAGCCTTCTAGTAATCACAAAGAAGATACTACATTCCCTGCCTAAATGTACTAATCAATAACCATAATTTAAACTTTGTCTCAAAGAAATACCTTACTCCTGAAGGTACTGAGTCTATCTGTGTGCTATTCATGGTTCTTAACTGAGCGCATTACTTAGGTTTGTTTGCAACCTCAAAAGAAGAGGATTAGTTATGTCTTTTCTACCAGAAAAGTTTAGGACAGGCTACAAAATTTAGAGATAATAAAATAATAACCTCTATAATTCTTGTAATTGGGATTTAATTCTCTTTTTAGGGTTTTCATTATTGTATAATCCAGGAATTTATAATATAAATAGTTCATGCTCAATGTTCAGTTATTCTGGATTGCTACAAAAGAGAAGAACCATGCTCTAACACTGTTTCTCTCCTGGGGACAGCCTTCATTTTCAATAGAATTTATGATATGATTATCAGAAATGGAAGTGTATTTTAATGGGCTTTAAACAACCTACATTTATAAATACAACCTACTCCAGACAAATTTAGAAGTAAATATTTTCAATTACATGAGGTTTATTAAACCTTACTTTATATGTTACAGCTGTATATGCAGTATTAGAGTCCATATATGACAGAAATTATAAAATAACTGTAATTTTTCCCCTTTCTATATTGCTATTTAGAATTTGTGAATCACAAGATGTAAAGGCTCTGGTGAAAGGAACATTTATAAAGCAGACAGACTGGGATAATTTTAAATTTAAAATATTTAGTTAATTTTGAGAATTTCAGGAATGCATAAAATATATTTTAATCAAAGTCACCTCTCACAGTTCACCCAAACTCCTTCCACCTCCACCTTCCAAACTTTAAAAACAACTGTTTTAATGAAAATAATTATATTCATGATTAAAGGAGCATCTTTCTCAACTTGTATGCTAAAGTGAATTTCTTGGATAGAAAGTTATGCCAACAAAGGGTCTCATTAGTTGGATGAATGCCTGTTCAATAGTCAAGATTAATTTACAGACTGCAAGCTCTAAAGAAAGAAGAAATTAAAAATCTTGCATATGTGTATATGTTCATGTGTTTATGTGTGCACATTTGTATGAGTACATTTATGTTTGTGTACAGGTATGTACATACATGCATGTCAGAGAATATTTTGAAGTTCAATTATTCAGTAGCCATCTATTTTTTTTTTTTGTTGTTGTTGTTGCTTTGCATTGAGAACAGTCTGTCACTGGGTTAGAAGTCACCTGGTAGGCCAGGCTGGTTGTCCAGAAAACCCTAAGGACTTTTCTTTCTTCCTGCCTGTGCTGGGGTACAAGTGCCTGCTAGCACGCCAGCCCTTTTGTTTTACCTTGGTTTAGAGATCCAGCATAGGACATCTTGATTACAAAGGAAACATTACACTGATGAGCTATTGCCACAGACCTGAGATCATTTTCAAAGCAGAAATATGTTATTATTTTTGGTTTTGTACAAACTGGAAATAAATTTAAACAAAGTCTCACTGCAGAAATGGCACCGGAGAACATGACAGTTTGAAGCTCTTCAAAGTTTTCCTTGAGCCAAAATTCAAGGAGAACATCAGCAGAATTAGTGAAACCTTCTTTACATTTACATTTCTAAAGGTTGAACAAAGACTGCAGCAAAGAAGTAACCCAGTGCATCAGAAAATGGCTCATGTCCAGTGAGAGCCATACACTGCTTTGTGGATTTAACAGGCTCCAGTCTTGTTTGGTCAGTCCAGCTCAGTAGAGGCTTATAAACCCAAAGTCCACAATCACATGAAAACCAGCAGTCTGTCAACCACCAAAGGGACAAATCAGGGTTGGAGCTCCTTCGATGCCACAGTCTTACTTAGATAATAGCAGTTTTTTTGTGTGCTTTGGATCCTTGAAGATTACATGGGCAAAACTGTTTTTACTTCACTTGCTTTTGAAGTACTCAGGATAAAGCAACCTCTTCCTTAGTATTTGTCAAGAAAAAAGCAGCAATTGTTCAATACTGTGACTGTTTATAATATTGGATAAAAGGGGTGTGTGTGTGTGTGTGTGTGTGTGTGTGTGTGTGTGTGTAGATGCAAATGGTTTAGACAACTTAAAAACAAACTTTGAGGTCCTTGACGCCTATAGACAGTGCTAGGATGACTTAAAAACCTCCCAGTGTATATAGTTGTTTGTAGGGTTCTAGATATACTCAGTGTTTAGTACTTGTACATAAAAGCCTAGTGAAGACCCAATTTTAACCTTTGCTGAACTTCATTTGCATAAGCAGGAAGCATAAGGAAGAGATTTAAGCCACCTCCCTAAATATTAAAGAGAACCCTGACATGCACAAAGAGTACCAGTGAAAGTCAATTCTTAAATGCAAATTTTGGTACATATTTAATTTGCTCATATGTTCCTTCTCTACTTTGATACGAAGAAAAAACTAGTACTTTTTACACCAACCCAGCTACCAACTCTGATTAGCTGTGCTGTGCTGTCCTGCCCATAAGATACACTAACACAATGGTGGCACAAAGCTTGCAGGAGTGACAGATCAGTATCGGATTTGGTTTAAGGCTCACTCTATGAGATGGAACACATACCTGACACTACTTGAATGACCAAGAACCTGAAACTTGGTAGCCCAGGGACCTAGAAGAAAACCAGAAAAAAGAATGTAGCAATTAAATAACTCTTAATAACATTCTGCTATACTCATAGAGTAGTGCCTTGCTCAGCCATCATCAGAGAAGCTTCCGCCTCAGCATTCAATACTATCAAAGAACATAATAACTCACAGAGACAGAGGCAGCATGCACAGGACCAGCTTGGCTCTGCATATGATGGAGTCTTAGCACTGAAAGAAGTAGAACCATGTCCCTCCTCCATAACACAGAAGCTATCTCCAACTGAAAACCATTCTCAGATTAAAAAAGAAAAATTAACTTTTCTCCAAATGAATGTCACGAGGAAAGAACTATTCTCAAGGCTTGGTCTCCTACCTAGCAGTATATGACCAACAGAAAAGAAACTCACCAGCTTCGTTGGAAAATCCTTCTTTTTTAATGTCATATTAGAGTTTTCTTTTTTTCTCCATTTATTAAAAAAAGAACTAATTATATTTTTTGCTTATATTTATTTATTTGTCTGTTTGTTTACTCTGTATGTTTTGATTATATCTTATGGTTTCTGATGTGTTTTTCTGGGTTCCCGAATGTGCTATTGAGTGTCTCTAAGGCTGTACCTGTTTTCTGTACCTTTTCTTGAGCTCTTTTTCTTCTGATTTTCATATTGCTTAGTCCTGTTCTGATTTGATTTTGTTCTATCTTTCCATATTTTATTCTATTATTATCTCTTAGATCTTTGTTTTCTAACAAGAGACAGAAAGAGGATGGATGAATCCAGGTGGAAGAGGAGGTGAAGAGGAACTAGGAGGAGGAAATGGAGGGAAAATCATAGTCAGAATATATTGTATAAACAAAAGGTATTTTTAATAAAAAACAAATAAAAATAGAAAAAAAAGCCATTATGACCAAACTCTCTTTGAGTAGGGAAGAGTTTATTTGGCAATCATCAAGGGAGGCCAGGACAGATGTCAAGTCATGAGTGAAGAGGTAGGAATTTAAGCAGAGATCCTAGAGGAATGCTTGTTTCTAGCTTGCTCTCCATGGCTGGCTCAGATTGCTTTCTTCCCAAGGGGAATGGTACCACCCATAGGGGACTGGGTACTCCCACATCAATTATTCCTTAAGAAAATGTCCCCACAGATTTGCTTGCAGCATAATCTGATGGAGACAATCTCTCCATGGAGATTCCCTATTCCCAGATGACTCTAGCTTGAGTCAGGTTGACAGAAATAACCATCATTGTGTGTTTTATGTAAATATCTCAGAATCAGTGATGATGGCTAAACAACCTTGTGTACAAACAAGGAATCAATGAGATACAAACCTTTCAATTTTAAGAGATGAATTCATAGTAAACATTTTCTGAAACTTTTATTTAAAATCTCACCATTTCTTAATTTAAAATTATGTGATTTGGTTTCCCCCAGGGAATAGATCTTAGTAATATAATAGAAATGTGCATTAAACATTAACATCTGTAGTAGCAAATAAAGGAAGTAAAAATGGCAAAATAAATAGAAAGTAGTTTAACAAATTTTAAACATTGTGTGAATTATAGTGATGAACTGTTTGATATATGAACAGAAATTGTTAAAAAGCTGTATGGTTGAATAATTGTGGTGCCTAGGTTTTCTTATTGTTAGGTATTTAATGAGAAATGTCCCTTGCATGCTCATGTATTGAATGGCTGATCTCCAGCTGTAAAAGTCAGTCATGTAATAATGAGTTTTCTATCTTCAGTGAATTTTTAACTGAAAGAACTATTGGGTAGTGGACACTGAGGAAGGTGAATTTCCAGATTAGAATCTGGGTCCTTGAGGGAATAATGTTTAAGACCCTCTACATGGGGCTAAAAGCCATTGCTTCTAAACTGAAGAGTTCAGTAGTTGGAACTATCTCAGGACAACTCAATTTTTAAGGTATCTTGTAAATACTGTCCTTATACATATTTTGTTATGTCATAATTATTCTAAAGTTGTTCATTAGATATGAATAAATATGGAGAAGACAATCCTAAATGCATGATGTTTCACTCCTCTCTTGCACTCAAAACAAATATTTATTACATATTTCATGTCTAGCAATAAAAAAATGTAGCATAATAAAAGCTAATAGAAGTACCATAAATACACTGAAATCCTTTTTGTTCATATATCTTATTGACGTACTTTTTGGATAAATTATTCAATTATATCTTTTATGCTTTGATTTTATTCAGTCTTATATTGACTAAACTGTTTAGTTAAATGCAATTTTATCTTTTTCTGTGGTAAAAATGATAAAAGTGATCTCTAACACACTAACTGATTATTTTCTCTCTATTCTGTCACCCCATATATTGTTTTGTTTTGTTGAAAATATATAAACACACACACACATTCACACACACGCACGCACACACACACACACACACACACACACACACAAAACCAATCAAAATGGAACCTAGACTCAATAGCTCTTAAAAACACTTCTGGCCCTAAGACTCAGGAAACATTGTGGCAAGCAGGCAAGAAAGAATTTAAGGGCCAGAGAATCAAGAACTTTACTGTGCAATTGTGTTTCCTAGTAATATCACACACACAAAGTCTCATGACATCAAACATGAGCTGAACAAGGACAAATCCAATGGACATGCCAAATTGGACTGCAAAAGTCCCATGAAAGCTTAACACTAAGAACTATAGGCAACTAAGGAAAGCTGGGAGCAGGAGAGACTTCTACAGGGAAGAGCAAAGCAATCGCCCTCGAGTGCCGAACATGGACTGATATGGTTATATTTAGAAATATACATGAATGTAGTATACACATATGTATGCAATAATGAATAATGAAAGAAGAGATCACAAACTTGAAGCAGGGTTGAGAGGGAAAAGGAGAAGGGAGAAATGTAATTATTTTAGAATTTCAAAAATAACAACTATAAACAAATAGAGAAGCAGAAATATTAGTACCATGAATATTTACTATTTTTTAAAAATATTTAATATTCTTTCTCTGTATCTTTCTCTATTTCTCTCTCTGTCTCTGTCTGCTGTCTGTTTCTCTCACATACATACATATACCAATGCACGCGCGCGCACACACACACACACATCCTAACATATACATATACTAACATACACACACCAACACGCAACACACATGGAAATACCACACAGTATACACTTTGACTTTGTTTTGCTTAGCCTTTGAACCTTTCAGGGGCCCTGAGATGTTGCCTTCTGATTACCATATATCTCCAAAGAGCAGGTACAACAAAACTGCATCATTTTTTTTTCCGTGTGCTAAAAGTGAACACTATTTTGTTACCTAATATCCAGTCCATATTTGTTACTATAATTGACCTCGGATTATTTTTATACTTTTCCCACTAAGATTTATTTAAAACCTAGGCCATGCTAATATATCATCTTAGATCTTATGGCAATGTTTGACATAAGACTGCAGTAAAAAACATTTCAATAGAGAGCTATATTTTTCCAAATGGAACAAAAGCTGGGTTCTCATATTTCCTCATTATATCTTTTTGCTGGTACATAACTTTTTCTACTGATCCATCTCACTAAGGGGATATCTATATTGTAAGATGAATCTTCTGTTCAGTTAATAGAGAAGAAACTTGAGCTTCATTTATACATAAATCCAAAAGATTGATGTTGGCCACTAATAAAAATCTGTGTACTAAAACTCCTCAAGGAATGTTGATGGTAAATGATGGGTAGAAATACTCTCAGTAATGTTAAGCACAATGATCCATTATTGACCATGTGTAGAAAGGACTGAGATAGTATCTATCACTGGAAAGTAGTGGATAGATTGGATGGAGATTGGGAGGCATATAAGATGACTGTATTTAAGAGGTCAAGAGAAGTGATATATAAATGAGTTATAGGACAAAAGAGGAATCAATTAATCTTTTGATGTCACGAAACCTTTACTCAAAGTACGTTGACTTAAATATCCTAGAGAAGGCAAATTGTCACTATAATCAACCCAGTTTAGTGAAAGAGAATGTGAACAAAGTCTATAGTTTGGTGGATACAGACCAGGCATGTATGTAGAAGATAACTTAAGGATACTTTGAATCTTTCAGCTAGTAATGATATAACCGAACTGTGTGGTATTGGCACTCTGAATCAGTTTTGTTCTTCCTACATGCTTTGCCAGCACCAAACTCTACAGGATTACTGGAAGACTATTTGGTATGAAACCCTACAGCATTAACCTAGAGAAGAATCTCATTTTATAATTACTCAGGTGTGACATGAAATTTTCTTGTTTTCCATTTCATATGTCACCTTGAACAGTCAGTCTAATGGAGCATGAACAACAGTGACTGGATCTCCCTCATTTAAGGCTACAGTTTGAGAACAATATTTTCTGGAGTAGGGTAAATGCCTTCAAAATTAATTGAAAAAATCAATTGATATTCATTATCTGGAAAAGGGCACCCCACTGAAAAAAATTGAAACAAGTTTGTCTGAGACATCACTATAAAAAACTCGTTGAATGAGCATCTTATTCATTGTGTATTCAGATGCTGATTTCTGTGCACTCCAACATTTACTTGCAGTCCAGACTCCAGCATTGTCATGAATAGTGAAGAATCTCCTGTATCAATGTAATATAAAGAATGCTCCCCACTTATCTCTGGTTGGTTAATAAAAAGTTGAACAACCAATGACTGGGTAGAAGAGATAGGAAAGCTGGGCTTCAGATTCCAGTCTGGGGTGTCAGAAGAGCTAGGTAGAGGGATTTAACTATGAGGCAGAAGAGTGTCCATGAGAAGGGCCATGAGTAAGGCAAAAGAAGAAGAAAGTGGCCAGGATATTGAACATGAGGAGGAGTCACCAAAGGACTCCTGATGACAGACAGCTATAGCAGAGTGACCAGAGAAGGTACTAAATGTATCTCAGAAGTAGCTAGATAGCATGGAGGGTGAAGAACATCTGTTCAGTAATTTTGCTTAAAGCTTGTTGAACATATCAAATCTTGTTGAACTGAATTATTTGAGCTAGCTGGATTAGAAGATTTGGCCCTTTTAAATTTTATCCTATGAAAAAAGTCACTTACAGGATTTGTGCATTCATTCATGCATTCATCCATTCATTCAAACTGGTATTTCCAGGATAAAACTTTTCATTCCTTAGGAAGTGGCTCTCACATCAGGATTCATGGTAAAACTTTGCTCCTCTGGAAGTTCAAAAGCCATCTTGTCTTTCTGTGTCATTTTCTAGTTATTTCCTAATTAATAGGAGAAGAAATTAATTACTATTGCAGAAATGCTAACAAAACTCTGGACACCATGACAAACAAATATAGACATTATATGAGGGACTATAAAGAGTGATCTGAATGAAGATTCTGTGAACTCTTCCTGGGAGCTTTTATTCCCCATATAACATGGGTGGACAACTACAGTAACCCTTAAAGAAATACAGGAGAACATGGGTTTACAGGTAGAAGGTCTTAAAGAGGAAACACAAAAATCTATTAGGGAATTATGAGAGAACATGGGTTTACAGGTAGAAGGTCTTAAAGAGGAAACACAAAAATCCATTAAAGAATTTCAGCAAACACACACACACACACACACACACACAGACAGACACACACACACAAACAAGTGAAAGAACTGAACAAAACTATAATGGATCTAAAATGGAAGAAGAAACAATAAAGAAATCATAAAGTGAGACATCTCTGGAGATGGAAAACCTTGGAAAGACTTCAGGTGTCATAGATGTAAGCATCAACAACAGAATTCAAGAGATAGAAGAAATAATCTCAGGTGCTAAAGACACCATAGCAAACATTGACTCAACAGTCAAAGAAAATGCAAAATACATAAAACTTGTAACCCAAAACAGCCAGGAAATCCAGTACACAATGAGAAGATCAAACTTAAGGGTATAGATCAAACCTAGGTATAGAAGAGAATGAGAATTTACAACTTAAAGGGTCAGTAAATATCTTTAACAAAATCATGGAAGAAAACTTCCCTAACCTAAAGAGATACCCATGAACACACAAGAAGCCTACAGAACTCCAAACAGACTGGACCAGAAGAGAAACTCCTCCCATCACATAATAGTCAAAACACCAATGGCACTAAACAAAGAAAGAATATTAAAAGCATTAGGGGGGAAAGGTCAAGTAGCATTTAAAGGCAGACCTATCAGAATTACACCATACTTCTCACCAGAAACTGTGAAAGTTAGAAGATCCTTGACAGATGTCATACAGACCCTAAGAGAACATAAATGTCAGCCCAGGCTACTATACCCAGCAAAACTCTCAATTACCATAGACAGAGAAAACAAGACATTCCATGAAAACACCAAATTTACACAATATCTTTCCACAAACCCAGCTCTACAAAGGATAATATGTAGAAAATACCAACACAAGGCAAGAAACTATACCCTAGAAAAAGCAATAATCTTCTTACAACAAATCCAAAAGAAGATAGCCGCACAAACAGAATTCCACCTTCAACAACAAAAATAACAGGAAGCAAAAATCACTTTTCCTTAATATCTCTTAACATCAATGGTTTCAATTCCCCAATAAAAAGACATAGAATAACAGATTGGATACTTAAACAGGACCCAGCATTTTGTTGCATAAAGGAAACCCATCTCAGTGACAAAGACAATCACTACCTCAGAATCAAAGGTTGGAAAACAAATTTCCAAGCAAATGGTCCCAAGAAACAAGCTGGAGTGGCCATTCTTATTATCAGATAAAACTGACATCCAACCAAAAGTTGTCAAAAAAAGATAAGGTGGGACACTTCATATTTGTCAAAGGAAAAGTCTACCATGATGAACTCTCAATTCTGAACATCTATGCTCCAAATGCAAGGGCACCCACAGTCATAAAAGAAACTTTGACACCAAACTCTCAACAATGGGCAAATCATGGAAACAGAAACTAAACAGAGACACAGTGAAACTAACTGAAGTTATTGAACAAATGGATCTATCAGATATTTATAAAACATTCCATTCTCAAGCAAAAGTATATACCTTCTTCTCAGCACCTCATGGTACCTTCTCCAAAATTAACCATTTAATTGGTCACAAAACAGGTCTCAACAGATACAGGAATGTTCAAATATTTCCATACAGCCTATCAGATTACCACGGCCTAAGACTGGTCTTAAGTTCAAACAAAAACAATGGAAAAGACACATACACATTGACATTGAACAATGCTCTACTCAATGATAGCTTGGTCAAGGAAGAAATAAAGAAAGAAATTAAAGGCTTTTTAGAATTTAATGAATATGGAGACACATCATACCAAAACTTATGGGACACAATGAAAGCAGAGCTAAGAGGAAAACTCATAGCTCTGAGTGCCTCCAAAAGAAAATGGAGAGAGCTGACACTAGCAGCTTGACAACACCCCTGAAAGCTCTAGAACAAAAAGAAGCAAATGCACCCAAGAGGAGAATATGGCAGGAAATCATCAAACTGAGTACAGAAATCAACCTAATAAAAAACAAAAAGAAGTATACAAAGAATCAACAAAACCACGAGCTGGTTTTTTTGAGAAAATCAAAAAGATATATAAACCCTTAGTCAGAATAATCAGAGGACACAGAGGTATTACCCAAATTAATAAAGTAACAAATAAAAAGGGAGACATAACAAAAGAAGCTATGGAAATCCAAAAATTAATCAGATCCTACTACAAGAGCTTATACTCAACAAAATTTTAAAATCTGGATAAAATGGACAATTTTCTAGATACATACCAGGTGCCAATGTCAAAAAGGATCAGATAAACCATTTAAATAATCCCATAAATCTTGAGGAAATAGAAGTAGTTCTTAATAGTCTCCAAACATAAAAATCCTAGGACCAGATGGATTTAGTGAGGTATTCTACCAGATCTTCAAAGAAGAGCTAATATTGATACTCTTCAAACTATTCCACAAAATAGAAACACAAGGAACACTACCCAATTCATTCTATGAGACCACAATAATGCTTATGCCCAAACCAAACAAAGACCAAACAAGGAAAGAGAACTTCAGACCAATTTTCCTTATGAACATTGATAAAATAATATTCAACATAATTCTTGCCAACTGAATCTAAGAATACATCGAAATACATGATAATTCACATGATCAAGTAGGCTTCATCCCAGGGATGCAGGATTGCAAGCTGGTACAACCACTCTGGAAAGCAGTCTGGAGGTTCCTCAGAAAACTGGGCATGACACTCCCGGAGGACCCTATTATACCACTCTTAGGCATATACCCAGAGGCCTCCCCAGCATGCAATAAGGACACATGCTCCACTATGTTCATAGCAGCCTTATTTATAATAGCTAGAACCTGGAAAGAACCCAGATGTCCCTCAATGGAGGAATGGATACAGAAGATGTGATATATTTACACAATGGAATACTACTCTGCAATTAAAAACAATGAATTCATGAAATTCTTAAGCAAAGGTCAGAACTGGAAAATATCATCCTTAGTGAGGTAACCCAATCACAAAAGAACACATATGGTATGCAGTCACTGATAAGTGGATAGTAACCCAGAAGCTCGGAATACCCAAGACACAATTCACATATCAATTGATTTCCAAGAAGAAGGAAGGAGAAACCCCTGGTCCTGGAAAGACTGGATGCAGCAGTGTAGGGGAATACCAGGACAGAGAAGCAGGAGGGGGTTGACTGGGGAACAAGTGGAGGGAAGAGGGCTTATGGGACTTTTGGGGAGGGGGGCACCGGGAAAGGGGAAATCATTGGGAATGCAAATAAAAAATATAGAAAATTTAAAAAAAAATATGGAAATCATTAGATGTAATCCACTATATAAACAATAAACAAACTCAAAGAAAAAAAAACACATGGTCATTTCCTTAGATGATGAAAAATTTTTGACAAAATTCAGCATTCCTTCATGATAGAGATCAGGAATTCAAGGCCCATACCTAAACATAAAAATTGAAAAACAAAATACTCAAAGAATACTACTCAAAGAATAAACAATCTGAGAAAGAAATTAGGGAAATGACACCGGTCACAATAGTCACACTAAATTTTATAAACCTCAGCATGACTCTAACCAAGCAAGTAAAAGATCTATATGACAAAAACTTCAAGCCTCTGAAGAAAGAAATCAAAGAAGATCTCAGAAGATGGAAAGATCTCCCATGCTCATGGATTGGCAAAATTAATATAGTAAAAATGGCCATCTTGCTGAAAGCAATCTGTAGATTCAATGCAATCCCCATCAAAATTCCAAATCTTTTCTTCATGGAGCTAGAATGAACAATCTGCAAATTCATTTGGATTAACACAAAAACCCAGGATAACATAAACTATTCTCCACAACAAAAGATTTCCTGGGGGAATCACCATCCCTTTCCTCAAGCTCTACTACAGAGCAATAATGATAAAATCTGTATGATATTGGTACATAGACAGGCAGGGAGAGTAATGGAATAGAATTGATGACCCAGAAATGTACCCACACACCTATGATCACTTGATATTTGACAAAGGAGATAAAAACATCTGGTGGGAAAAGACAGCATTTTTAGCAAATGGTGCTGGATCAACTGGAGGTCAACATGCAGAAAATGCAAACCAAACCTTTCTCATCTCCTGTACAAAGCTCAAGTCCAAGTGAATCAAGAGTCTCCACATAAAACCAGATACACTGAAGCTTATAGAGGAGAAAATGGGGAAGAACATTGAACATATGGGCACAGGGGGAAATTTCCTGAATAGAACATCAATGACTTATGCTCTAAGAACAAGAATCTACAAATGGGATCTCAGAAAACTGCAAAGCTTCTGTACAGCAAAGGACACTGTTAATAGAACAAAATGGCAGCCACCAGATTGGGAAAATGTCTTTACCAATCCTACATCTGATAGCGGGTTAATATCCAGTGTATACAAAGAACTCAAGAAATTGAACTCCAGAGAGTCAAATAACCTATTAAAAAAATGGGATACAGAGCTAAACAGGGAATTCTTAGCTGAGGAACCTCTAATGGCTTTGAAGCCCCTAAAGAAATGTTCAGCATCCTTAATTATCAGGGAAAAGCAAATCAAAATAACCCTGATATTTCCCCTCACACCAGTCAGAATGGCTAAGATGAAAAACTCAGAGGACAGCGATTCTGGAGAGGATGTGGAGAAAGAGGGACACTTCTCCATTGCAGGTGGGATTTCAAGCTAGTAAAACTACTCTGGAAATCAGTCTGGCAGTTCATCAGAAAATTAGACATAGTACTACCTGAGGACCAAGCTATACCACTCCTGGGCACATACCCAGAAGATGCTGTGCTAAAGACATATGTTCCACTATGTTCATAGCAGCCTCATTTATAATAGCCAGAAGCTGGAAAGAACCCAGATGTCCTTCAACAGAGGAATGGATACAGAAATTGTTATACACACACACACACACACACACACACACACACACACACACACACACAATGGAATGGTATTCAGCTATTAAAAACAATGAATTCATGAAAATCTTAGGCAAATGGACGGAAGTAGAAAGTGTCATCCTGAGTGAGGTAATCCAATCACAAAAGAACACACATGGTATGCACTCACAGATAAGTGGATATTAGACCAAAAACTCAAAATAAAAAAGGTACAATTCACAGATCACAGTAAGGTCAAGAAGAAGGAAGACCAAAGTGGGGGTGCTTTGATTCCTCTGAGAAAGAGAACAAAATACTCACAGGAGCAATTATGGAGACAAAATGTGGAGCAGAAACTGAAGGAAAGACCATCCAGACTGTCCTACTTGGGGATTCATCCTATAAACAGCCACCAAACCCAGACACTAGTATGAATGACAAGAAGGGCTTACTGAAAGGAGCCTGTAATGATTGTCTCCTGAGGAGCCCTGTCAGAGCCTTACAGATACAGAGGCAGATGCTAGCAGCCCACCATTGGTCTGAGTGTGGGTTCCCCATTGGAGGAGTTGGAGGGAGGACTGGAGGAGCTGAAGGGATTTGCAGCTCCATGGGAAGAATGACAGTGTTGGCCAACCAGATGCCCCAGGGCTCCCAGGGACTAAGCCATCAACCAAGGGGTACACAGGGTTCCAGCCAAAAGTATGGCACAGGAATGCCTTGTCAGGCATCAGTGGGAGGAGAGGTCCTTGGTCCTATGAAGGCTCAATAGATGCCCCAACTTGGGAAAATCGAGGGGGGGAAGGTCGGATTTCGTTGGGTGGAGGGGCGAATTCTTGGAGGCAGGGGGGAATGGGTTGGTGTTTTTGGGGTAGGGGGAAACCAGTAAAGGGTATAACATTACTATTTTTTTTAAACCATGCTGTAACCACCTGTGGTATGGGAACTAAGGTCACCTGGAAGGAAAGCTGGGGTTGAAATAGAAAGTATGGGCACGAGAAATAAGGAGTCAAGACAATGACTTTCTGATCAAGGTTCGATGTTTAATGGGTAGCTCCAAATTTAGAGGTGGAGGAAAACCCTTCCACCAAAAGGCTGGGAACTCCACAAAATTCTGTTTGGTTGCTCAGTGGGTGGCTGACTCCTCTCAGGAAACTGCAGGACCTTGGAGAACAATAGACTTCACCTTGGTCTGAGAGCTCCACCCTAGGTGAGCTGTCCTGGCTATCACCAACCTCTGAATTTCCAGCTCACAGGCTAGAGGAAGGGCACACCATGTTATTCCTTTACCTTGATCCTAACATTCTTTGATGGCAAAGACTATTCTTAAGCATTGCTATGTTGTGAGGGTTTTAGAAAGCACAATGTAACCTTTATCTCACTTGGAGTAACTTATTAGAGATGTGACTTCACACTATTCTGATAAATAGCATTGAATATATAGTGATGAAATATATTGCAAAAGGATGCTAATAATTTCTTTATCAAATATGAGACAAGAAGATTCCAAAAATGTTCCAGGGATGTCATAGCTTTGATAGGGGGAATAAGTAATTATGGGTCAGATTGTTTAGCTATATTGTTGAAATAATACTGAGGCAAGTCTCTTTGTGCCCCTTACCTAATTCAAACATCTCTCTCCCTTTCCTCCACTCCATCCTGTCTCCCTCCCCCTCCGTGTGTGTGTGTGTGTGTGTAAGAAAGAAGAGGGAAGAAAGGAGAAGAAAAGGAAGAGAGGATAGAAAAATTCTATAGCTTTCATGTCAAATTGAGGAATTGGACCAGTATACATGGTAATTGAAGGGATGAGAGAACTTACCACAACAGAAATCATGACTGCTACTAAACATAATTATGTTAGGTTGTAAGAGGCAAATAATCACAATAATCTTTGAATGTTCAGTAAGCATAATAAATACACAGAGGTGACTTATAATGTCTATGTGAGAAGATGTAGCTCAGTCCAACCCATATCTCTATAGAGGAGTAAGGGAGCAGTGGGGATAGGGATCATTGCTTCTAAATTGGGGTAACATCACCACAGAATGTTATCTGTACCCAGAAAATAAATGTTGGTAGCAGTCTCTCTGCTGAGACTAAGCACTTTGCTGATCTTTGTGCATGATATATGGTCACAAATATTTGGTAGTAACCAGCGTGTTGGGGCAAGAGAAACACAGAAAGAAAAAAAATATCCAAGAGTATCATGTGCCAGCATCTGTATTAGAAACAGAAATGGTGCTTATGATGATGTGCACCCGGATCATATCAGGATCAGGCAGAAACACCTAAATGATAAAAGTTCGAAACGGTTAAAGAAAAAGAAAAAATAATAATAACTTTGGGGTTATAAAGAGAAAAATGGTGAGAGAGAGAGAGAGTAAGCAATCATGAAAGTATATTATAGCAAATTTGGAATTTATCCTAAGAAAAAGCTCCCTGTACCTACATTTCACATGCATAGTAAGAAAAATGTTATCAAATTATAAAGTCATTAATCTGAATTTTGTGCATGTAGGAAATTGTGTGTCTAGCTTCTGCCATGGAAACCAGATCATAGTGGTTCTCACTCGTAGTCTCCTAAGGGCATGTGACAAATTCAAGCTATTTTGGTACCAGGAACTGGAAGATGACAAGCAAAAGATTGCCAAGTGTAGTAATTGGAATTTTCTTAATGGCAAGATAATAGATACCCACAAATTGTTCATTGCTTGGCATATAACCACATGCAGGCCAAATAACAACCCAAGGCCTGGTGCCAAATTACTACATGGGACCAGACTGATTAGTTTCCCATCTCAACCATCAGAATTTTGTATTTCCTCCTTTTGAGAGGCACTTAATGAAAACTTGAATATACAAATACATCTTTATAGACTATAGTAACAGAAAATTCTAGTATTTTATATAGGAACAAAACATTAATAGAGCATGAAATCTTGAAAACAATTGCATATTTTTGGTAATAGATTAGCAAGAAGATTACATAATTATCTATTCTATTTTGTCCTTAAATGTTTGTGGCAATATATTGAGATGACCATTGTTGAATTTCCCTGATCATCATTAGACACATTATTCCTGCCTACATTCCATCTGTGCTAATGCTGACTGCCTTTTTTATTTTAGGTTTCTGAACTTACTATTGGCAACATCATTTTCTTAAATATTTTTACATAACATTTTAAGTAATATCTTTATTTAAATAAATGTATCTTTATTTAAATAAATGTATCCTGAAAACATTCCCCAGATCAGGAAAAAAAAAAAAACAAAAAACAAAAAACAAACCAAAAACTGTTGTATGGATGACCTATTTCATAAAAATTTTAGAGTTTAAGGCATGTTTATCTTTGACTGTGGCTAAGCCTCATAATTCTTGCCAGTTTATTTCTCTTCTACTGCCACCAACACCAGGTGTCTATGGAAAGGTTTCGAATTGTGAAATATTGACCTGTTTGATATTTCCTTCATATTTCAAGGCAGGCAGATAAGGAACTGTACAGGAACACCTGGTGGCTTTCTCATTCTTATTTACTGCTATGAGTAGAACACACACACACACACACAAGACAAGATAATAGACATACGCATTTGATACATTTTAAACTTTCTCCCTTTTCAAGAATTTGCTACTATGCTACTTCATGGTGTTCTTTTTTTTTAATTTTATTTTATTTTCTAAGTTATTTTTATTTACATTCAAAATCATTTCCCCTTTACCGTTTCCTCCCTCCCTGAAAGTTCCATAAGCCCCCTTCCCTCCCTCTTTTCCCCATTCAACCCCCTCTCGCTTCTCTGTCCTGGCATTCCCCTACATCCAGTCTTTCCAGGACCAGGGGTCTCTCCTTCCATCTTCTTAGAAATCGATTGTTATGCGAATTGTGTCTAGGGTATTCCGAGATTCTGGGTTAATATCCCCTTATCAGTGACTGCATATCATGTGTGTTCTTTTGTGATTGGGTTACCTCACTAAGGATGATATTTTCAAGTTCTGACCATTTGCCTAGGAATTTCGTGAATTCATTGTTTTTAATTGCAGAGTAGTATTCCATTGTGTAAATATGCCACATCTTCTGAATCCATTCCTCCGTTGAGGGACATCTGGGTTCTTTCCAGCTTCTGGCTATCATAAATAAGGCTGCTATGAACATAGTGGAGCATGTGTCCTTATTGCATGCAGGTAAAACCTCTGGGTATATGCCCAGGAGGGGTATAGCAGGATCCTCCGAGAGTGTCATGCCCAGTTTTCTGAGGAACCACCAGACTGCTTTCCAGAGTGGTTGTACCAGCTTGCAATCCCACCAGCAGTGGAGAAGTGTTCCTCTTTCTCCACATCCTCTCCAACAACTGCTGTCTCCTGTGTTTTTGATCTTAGCCATTCTGACTGGTGTGAGATGGAATCTCAGGGTTGTTTTGATTTGCATTTCTCTAATGACTAAGGATGATGAACATCTCTTTAGGTGCTTCTCAGCCATTAGCTATACTTCAGGTGAGAACTCTTTGTTTAGCTCTGTACCCCAATTTTAATAGGGTTACTTGCCTCTCTGGAGTTTAACTTCTTGAGTTCTTTGTATATATTGGATATTAGCAACTCTCCAAAAGCAGGAAGTCCTAGATACGCCACTTCATGGTGTTAATGAAGACTATAGAATAGTGGTTCTCAACTTTTCCTGTGCTACAATCCCTTAATATGTGAGAGGTACTTTTTACTATGTAGAATGGAAACCTAGTTTTTTCATGTTGTGGCAACCCCCGTACATTTATTTTTTCATGGTTACTTCATAACTGTAGTTTTTCGACTGTTGTGAACAAAATGTAAATATCTGATATACATAATATCTGATATGAGACTACTTTGGAGGATGTAGTCCATAGAATGGGAACCACTGCTGTAGAGTTAGACGCTCAAGTTAGATAATAGCACTGCCACTCTTTCCTGATATTCCTTGAGAGTGTTTTGAAGTATCTAAAAATATAGACCCTCAAACAGAATGGAAATTAAAAGAAGATATATGACATTGACTTATTGCATATTAAATGAGTTTTTTGATGAGGTGTGACAGCTACACTTTTAAAAATTGTAACATATATAGATTTATATATAATTAATTATAGACTTGCATTTTTGAAATCTTAGTTGAAATCTTTTAAAAATTATGTTTATACATTTTCCAGTTATCTTAAAATAATAATGTATTATTTTTTCCTGAAATATAAATAACACAAAAATATGACACATCTTAAATATATATTAAATTATTATGCTAAGTGTTAGATTACTTTTCACTATTTCAATACTACTAAAAATGAGATAAAATGATAATTATCAGTCACGTTCTGTTACGGTACGTTTTATGAAAGGCATACAGTATTGAGATGTCTGACTAAGAATAAAAATGTTTTCCTAAAGCAAAAAAATGCATAGAGAAGGTATGTGAGGGGTACTTTTTACTATGTAGAATCGAAACCCAACATTTATATTTTGGAATGAAGAAGGAATGACTGCAAAGGGAGTGTGCTCAGCTCCATTAAATGAGAGGTATGGTTCTCATCGACAGGGGTTGGACTAATCATTTTCATGCATCATTTCAGGGGAGGCTGAAGCCATCGTTTCACCTTGCCAGCCTGGTGACATGATGCTTCCACCTACAGCTACTTACAAAAGCAGTTCTTAACCCAGCATTCTTGCTAGCTCAGATTAAAATACATGTGAATAATGAAAACAAACTCAGACTGTGAATGAGATACCAGTGTTGATGGAAAATTCAGCAATTCATGTAACCAAACATGAGTCTACTCATAACAACAGTATTACTTACCTTATCAGGTAAACAGAAAATAATGGAAATGCAGTAAAACTGATACAAACAGCGTGGGGTTTAGGTAAAAGGGCTTGGAAATAAATCCATATGTATTAATATATAAGAGAATGGTACTTAGTAGACTAGGAAATGTTCTATATTTTTCTGTGATTTTTTTTAAAAAAATTCATGATATGAGTATAATGGTTTATATAACAGCACTATGAAGCCATTATAAAAGAGTAAAAAAATTGATACGGTTTGGGGAAGGTGTCATGCCATCTCTTCCTAAACACTGAAAGTGCAAACATAACTCAGGCTTTGTTTACAAGTTTCTTGATCTCAACTTCTGATTTTGGTGGTCAGCTAGACAGGTACTAATGGCCTGAGTACAGGTTACAGTTCAAAGATGTCATTTTTAAATTTCAAATATCAGAGGATAGTGCTTTGTTTGGCTTCCCAAGAATTAATTTTATCCTTTGTGACTGGGTTACCCCATTCAGGATATTTTCTAGTTCCACATGGTGTACACTCACTGATAAGTGGATATTAGCCCAAAAGCTCAGAATACCCAAGATACAATTCACACCCCACATGAAGCTCAAGAAGAAGGGAGACCAAAGAATGGATGCTTCAGTCCTTCTTAGAAGGGGGAACAAAATACTCATGGGGGGAAATAGGGAGAAAAGGAGTGGAGCAGAGACTGAGGGAAGGTCATCCAGAGACTACCCCACCTGAGGATCCTTCTCATAGACAGTCACCAAATCCAGACACTATTGTGGATGCCAAGAAGTTCATGCTGACAGGAGCCTGATATAACTGTCTCCTGAGAGGTTCTGACAGAACCTGACAAATACAGAGGTGGAGGCTCGCAGCCAACCATTGGGCTGAGCATGGATGGAGGAATTAGAGAAAAGACTGAGGGAGCTGAAGGGGTTTGCAACCCCATAGGAAGAACAACAATATCAACCAACCAGACCCCTCCGAGCTCCCAGGGACTAAACCATCAACCAAAGAGTACACATGGAGGCTCCAGCCTCATATGTAGCAGAGGATGGCCTTGTTGAGCATCAATAGGAAGAGAGGCCCTTGGTCCTGTGAAGGTTCAATACCCCAGTGTAGGGAATGCCTGGGCAGAGAGGTGGAAGTGGGTAGGTGGGGGAGCACCATCATAGAAGCAGGGGGAAGGGATATAGGATGGGGGTTTCCAGAGGGGAAACCAGGAAATAAGATAACATTCGAAATGTAAATAATTAAAATTATCCAATAAAAACAAAAAGGATTTTATCATTTGCCATCTTGCCTACCAAATATGGAAGACCAAGTTCAATATAATGCAAAAATGTTTATAATTCCTTAAGAAGGAATGGGGAAGGGAGGCAGCACTTTTCTTACTTTTCTTCTGAACATTACAATCCAATCATAACAGTAAACAAATTACCTTGGACTCCACAAGTTTTTGAGTTAATCAGTATATTTTCTCTCCAGTTTGCTAATTTCAGTGAAAATTTTAATACATACAACCAAAAGATTACTGACTTAATATCTTGAGGCATTCCATGTGTACTCTATAGGCTACTGTAATAGACAAAGTTCTCAAATTGAAGCAGGAAGATAGAATTTGAAGCTGTAACACTACTTCTGGGCATTGAATGAAGGTAAAAAAAAATCAAATCCTAACTATTCTCAGTTTAAGATAAAGACAGCAATGCATGTTTATGTCTTGTACCTTTAGGAAGCTCAAAAAAGCATGTGGTATTCTTTAGGACTCTGAAGTGAATGCTTGAAACCAGATAGTACAAAATTATACGTGTAGCATATTCCTGACACGCTTATAAAATTTCATTTATAAGCTGAGCATATTGAGATGTGAACAATATCTCCTAATGATACAACAAAATAATAATATTATACTTTAATAAAGTTACTTTTTCTCACCTTGCTTATTATTGAATAGAAAGCAGAAAGAGAATAAGGTAAATATTTTATTTTATAATACATAGACTTAACCTATTGAATATATAATTTCAAAGTTTTCCTGTGAGAATGATTGATTACAACCTTTAAAACTGTGTGATGGGCTAAATTACTATTGCTTTATTGCTACTGAGAAGCATACTGATAAAGCTTAGAAAGGATATTGGGAGGACATTGTTAATCTCTCACATGGAGTTCAAGGACCAGTTCAACGTGCTTGCAATGGGTAATGCCAAAAACGCAGCATTTACCATTTTCCTTTCCTTTAATATTATTATTTTTACTAACAGAATAATGGTACTTTGCTATACAGCAATTGTTGATGTTTCTTTCTGCTGCTCAGTTATTGAACATGTATGTGCATATATGTACATTGAGATAGATAGTAAGTGCAGCATTCTTTCTACATAATATTGTCATTAAATATGATTTTGGTTGCTCTGGTCCTATGAAAATGTTTTGGGCTTAAGCTAGAAGCAGCAACAGAGCTTTTCATTAAACATTGACTGTAAAGTTTGTATGGTGTGAGGAGATATTTAGAATACTGTCTGGAGTTTTTTAATTATAGGTCACTGTTGCAGGTTTCTTTCTTGCACTTGATTGCTAAGACCAAAACAATGTATGTCCTGTTCACTGGCCTATAGACTGAGTAGCTTGGTGCCTGTCTGAGTTCAGTGATCCAAAGCATAAACAACTTCAAATTGATCAGAATGTATAACAGAAAGTACAGAACACTGAAAAGGGTAATGAGGATGTGAGGGGATAGAAGAACATTGGATAATAGATCCCCAAACAGGAGAAATAGTAAGTTATCCTGGCCTGTAATTTAGTTCAAAAACAGTAGACCATAATATTATACTATATATTATTTTATTAGCACAGGATCCAGAATATAATACGAAAGACAGGAACAAATAATTCTGATGGCACTGGCACTAATACATTATGTATTGTAATATATATTATATTATGCTGTATATCATAGGCTGTATAGTACAATTATTCTGAGCTAATAAAAATAATAATATTGAAGGAAAGGGAAATGGTAAATGCTCCGGTTTTGGCATTACCCATCGCATGCACATTGACTCATTATACTTTATGCCATAAATTTGTAAAGTGAAAGTAAGAAGTTAATTAAATAATTAATTAATTTTGATGCAGCATCATACTAAAAGTTCAGGTTGGCCTTGAATTCGTAGTAATCATGTGACCTCAGCCCTTCATATGCTGAGAGTCATTATAGGAATGAGCTTGGTTTATATTTTTAACACATAATGTAACAAAGCAAAGCAGAACAAGACAATAGATAGCAAAGTATATTGTACACTTGTATGAATATGTCCTGTACAAGCTATTACTCTGTATGATGAATAGACATCAATAAAAAAAGTCAGACTGAAGCCAAGCTTTTAATATTAGTGTTTTTTAAAAGGCATTATTTTATTGTTTCTGTATATTTTCTCCTATTGTTACATAACAGTTTGACTGTGTGTAAAATGTTTTGATAAGTTACTCAGAAAACTGTCAAATTAGATATAAGAAAAAATGTATCTGCTTTTGAAATAGACTTGCAAGTTCATCTTTTAGAGTTGAGATCTCAGCTCCTTTGCACTGTAAGCTATGTGATAATGGACAGAATTAAAAGCAATATTTCCTCTTTTAACGCTTTGGAGAGAAATAATCAAGAATCAATGCATTATCCTCAATAGCACAAAATCAATCCTGTTAAATTTATTATATAAATTCTGATCCATAAGATTTCAAATCATATATTCTTTTTCTTAGTATTATTATTTTTAAAAGTTATAGTTGCTATTTATTTGATATTAATCTTGTCTCTTGCATGAAAGCTTTTATTTACTTATTGTTATTGTGTGTGTTTATATGTGTGTGCATACTGGGATGAGGGGCCCATGCCACATCATGTATATGGAGAACAAATTTTTGGAGTTGGCTCTCTCCTTTTGATGGTGTATGTGCATTTTGAACTTATACTCGAGTTGCCAGGATTGAGAAGCAAGCAGCTTTTCACATCTGGCATCTCTCCAGCCACAACTGTTTATTTTCAGTAAAAGCAGTTCTTACTCAATTTATTTTTAATGTCAGTAATTTTATTGGAATGAGCCTAACTTGTTATTCGAATGGACTCACTTTACTCCAAGTCAGAGTAGAGACGCTGATGTAAGAACCTGGCCCAGGGGGCTAAGAGGAGTCTCAGAACAATTCCAATTCTTAACATGGTCTTTAAATTTACTTTATCTTTTAAAGTCAATAGATCACCTTTTCATTTTATTCCTATGTCAAAAACTCTTTAACACTTAGGGCTCTATTCACTGCATGTTGAGAGATTGCCCAGTCGTTTACAGAATAATACTCCCATCTCAGGTCCTGTGTAGGCTGAGAACCACAAGGGGAAGATAAGCAAGTTTTCCCTATCGTGTGTTAGACAGATTGTAGGGGCTGATGTTTGTCATCTTCCATATCTTCAGCACAGCCACTAACTGCCACAATGATTAGTGCTATCTATGCTCCATAAGATATGACATCTAACTTTTGAAGACAATCCAGTTTTATTTACCGAGTGTACAAAAGTCATCAGCACTCCCAGCAAATAAAATATATTTGTATTCCAACTGTGTGCTAGAATTTTATCTTTACATAAATTCTTAACCAATAATCATATTTCAATATAAAAATAGGAACAATTTTTCATCAGGAATATTTTTATTACCTTATTATTTTATTAATTGTTTTATTTATTTTTATCCCAAATGCCTCCCCTTTGCCTCTGAAAGGGTGCCCTCCCAAGGTCTCCCATTCTTGGGGCATCAAGTCTCCACAGGTTTAAGTGCATCCTCTCCCATTGAGGCCAGACAAGGCCTCTGCTACATATGTGCAGGGCCTCAGGCCCGTCTGTGTATGCGTTTTGGTTGGTGGCTCAAGTCTCTGCTCATAAATTTTGCAGGCAAATTGATGGAACTAGAAAATATCATCCTGAGTGAGGTAACCCAGATTCAAAATGACAGGCATGGTATATACTCACTGATAAGGGGATATTAGCCAAAAAGTGTATAGATACACCCCACAGACCCTAAGAAGTTAAACAAGAAGAAAGGCCCAAGCAAGGTTGCTTAAATCCCACTTAGAAAGGGGATAAAAATAATCATGGGAGGTAGAAGTAAGGAGGGAAATAGGTGGGAAAGGGGAGGAGGAAATGGGGAGCAAAATGAGGTATGGGATGGAGAGACAGGAAACAGGTCCAGAGGGCCAGGAGAATGAATGGAAATATGCAGCTGCCAGGCATGGGGGGGTGGTAGAAGATAGGGTGAACCTCTAGAAAATTTCAGAGACCTGGGATGGGGGAGGCTCCCATGACTCAATGTGGGTGATCTTAGCCAGAATGCCCAACAGTGGGGATATGGAACCTGAAGAGACTACTTCCAATAGTCAGACAAAGCATTTATTGGAAGGATAAGGACATTAATCCACCTACAAAATATTCAACCCAAAATTTGTCCTGTCTAAAAGAAATGGAGGGACAAAAATGCAACAGAGACTGAAAGAATGGCTAACCAGTGACTGGTCCAACTTGGGATCCATCACATGGATGGGTACCAATCCATGATGTTATGTTGTGTTTGCAGACAAGAGCCTGGCATGGCTGTCCTCTGAGAGGTTCTAACAGCAGCTGATGGACAGACACAGATACTTACAGCCAACCATTGGACTAAGGTCGGGAACCCCTAAGAGTTAGGGGAAGGATTGAAGTAATTGAAGGGAACGGCAACCACATGGGAAGACCAACATTGTTGTCATCTAACCCAGACCCTTGTGAGCTCCCAGAGACTGAGTCACCATCTAAAGCAAATCAAGATTTTTAATTAGCTTCTTAGATTAGCATGTAAAGTAATGGAGTCCATCATGATATCTTCATGCATATGTATCATACAGTTTGGGGATAGGTGAGCATAAAGTGGATGAGGGAAGCAGATGACAACAAAGTATATTTCATTTTTAATGAGCCAAACACATTCAAAGAGATTCTCTTAAGATATGAACATATACTGTAACTCTTTTGATACTATTGAGAGATAATGAAACTCATGCATGTTTCATATGACTGGATATATGGCTCAAGAGGAGAGCATGTGACATCTGTGAACTTTTAGACTTAATATCAGCACTAAAAGATTAAAGAGTATTGGGTAATATTGAAGCTTATCTTAAACCCTAACCTTAGAGTCAGGGTCAAGGTTAGGGTTAGGGTTTGGGTTAGGGTTATGTATGCAAACTCAGTTGTTTACAATATTCCTTTCAATAGATTTGGAAAAACAAAATCTTCTAAATAATGTTTTATAGAAATGCCTTGTGATCATCTTAATGATCAAACTCTGTACCTTAATCGAAATTTTTTCAATGTATTTTGTAAGTAATCTCAAAATCTAGCTTCTGCTATTTTATATAATGGAATAGACTTTAATTTACATTGTTTAGAATATGTACCAGAACCTGAAACTGTAGAAATTTTAAACCTGGGCTCCAGTAATATTCCCATGCTTAAAAGTGCTTGCTGCTCTATGATGAGGTCAGAGATGCAGAGGCCAGCACCTACAATTGGGCATTTCATAACTAAATGTAACTCTAAGGAACCCCACACCCTTTCCTGGCATTCGCATGAACACACGTGCGCACACACACACACACACATACACACATGCACACACACAACTAAAAGTGACTTAAAGTATATTAAAATTCTCTGTTAAAGAATGTTTATAAATTTGATGACATAATTCAACAGATATCTTCAAAAAATTGAGAAAAATAAGTTTGATGACTTCTGAAAAATATTTAAACCCACACAGCAATATTCAGTTTAAATTTAGAAACAACCTGGTATTGCTTACAGAAAAAAATTGTACATTCACCCTAGAAATAAATTAATAGCTTAGCTACACAACTGTTTAAATGTATAAAGCTAGCTTGGAGCTGAAGAATAATATTGCACACATGAAACATTTTACCCATTAATGAAGAACGTTTGATTCATTGCACAGCATAGCCCTTTTGGCATTCAGTGATACGCAAATAAACTGAGGCTCAATTTGATGGAAAGAGAATTACATCTGGAGGTGCTACTAATGATCAAGTGTGACTGGTGCCATAAGACACAATAATTTGTCAACCTCGGTAAAAATTAAGAACCTGGGCTATTAATTCTGAGACATGACAGGACTTGAATTGCATGTTTCTTGGAAATATGGCTGATCAAATTAATGAGGAAATATGATTTAAACATCAATTGCTCCTTTGTAGATTTCCTCTGATACATTATAAAAAAAAGTCAGTGTTTGCGATTATCCTCCACATCTTTAACATAACATAATATATATATATATATATTATGTTAAAGATCCACATCTTTTATATATATTCATTGATGCAATATTTGAATAGCAACTTCTCTATAGGTACAGCTGCATGTTGAAGCTCCATTGCATATTGAAAACACCCTGGAAGTTTGTTATTCTCACTATTGCAGTTTACCATTAGGTCAGATATTTCGTTTGCTGAAAGCATGTTTTCATTTCAAAGAATGGCAATCATTTCATTTCTGTGTCTTCACTGAACATATGGTGCATGGCTATGTTGCAGAAGAACTGAACTGTTCACAATGAATTACTTTGCATGTTAATATTTACTAACTCCTCCAATGTCATCCAATTTGTGCTCTTATGAAAATTATGCATATAAATGTCCTTTATGAAAAAAATGGCTTTCCTCTGTTCCTTTCATATATTGAAATCAGATTTGATATAAAAGTCTTTCAGAATATGTAAATTCATTGATAAAAAATATCTGGCTTGATTGATTTCTCTCTTTCACCTGTAAATGTAAAGCAATTGCTGTGTGTCAAAATTGTACATAAGTAGGGGTTCTCATTTACTTTTATGACTCAGGATTGTTTGAAATGCTTTGCATGTATCAAATTTTCTTTAAGATCATTCCAATATAAGCCAGGGATTATGCTGAAATTTTATCTCTTATTATGTATTAGCAAGGATAAGATGGTCCCTATGTTTCACTGTTTTCAACATGCAGAAGAATGCAAATTGACCCATTCTTATCTCCTTGCACTAACCTCAATTCCAAGTGGATCAAGGACCTCCACATAAAACCAGTCACACTGAAACTAATAGAAAGGAAACTAGGGAAGAACTTTGAACATATGGGCACAGGGGAGATTTTCCTGAATAGAACTCCAATAGTTTATGTTCTAAGATCAAGAATTGACAAATGGGACCTCATTAAATTACAAAGTTTTTGCAAGGCAAAGGACACTGTCAAAAAGACTAAGCGGCAACCAACTAACTGGGAAATGATCTTTACCAACCCTACATCCGACAGAGGGATAATATCCAATATATACAAAGAACTCAAGAAGTTAAACTCCAGAGAGGCAAGTAACCCTATTAAAAAAAATGGGGTACAGAGCTAAACAAAGAGTTCTCACCTAAAGAATATCTAATGGCTGAGAAGCACCTAAAGAGATGTTCATCATCCTTAGTCATTAGGGAAATGCAAATCAAAACAACCCTGAGATTCCATCTCACACCAGTCAGAATGGTTAAGATCAAAAACACAGGAGACAGCAGTTGTTGGCGAGGATGTGGAGAAAGAGGAACACTCCTCCACTGCTGGTGGGATTGCAAGCTGGTACAACCACTCCTGAAAGCAGTCTGGCAGTTCCTCAGAAAACTGGGCATGACACTCTCGGAGGATCCGGCTATACCACCCCTGGGCATATACCCAGATGCTTTACCAGCTTGCAATAAGGACACATGCTCCACTATGTTCATAGCAGCCTTATTTATGATAGCCAGAAGCTGGAAAGAACCCAGATGTCCCTCAACGGAGGAATGGATTCAGAAGATGTGGCATATTTACACAATGGAATACTACTCTGCAATTAAAAACACTGAATTCACGAAATTCCTAGGCAAATGGTCCGAACTTGAAAATATCATCCTTAGTGAGGTAACCCAATCACAAAAGAACACACATGATATGCAGTCACTGAATAGGGGATATTAAGCCAGAATCTCGGAATACCCTAGACACAATTCGCATATCAATAGATTTCCAAGAAGATGGAAGGAGAGACCCCTGGTCCTGTAAAGACTGGATGTAGGGGAATGCCAGGACAGGGAAGCGAGAGGGGGTTGAATGGGGAAAAGAGGGAGGGAAGGGGGCTTATGGGACTTTCGGGAAGGGAGGAAACGGGAAAGGGGAAATGATTTTGAATGTAAATAAAAAAAAAACTTAGAAAACAAAATAAAATTAAAAAAAACCTGAATTTACCAGCAGTTGAGGAGAGCGCCATGATTCTGTTGTCTCACATCATCTTTGTTTATTGATTAAATGTGAAGCAATTTGACTTGTTTAATGGTGCTTATGTAAAAGTATAAGCAGTAAATTGACTCTAAATATTTCAGGATATAATTATAGCTTCATTTTTTAATTGTGCATTATAGAATGTGTACTGAAGTGAATTCTCAGCATAATAAGCTTACTTTTTACCTGCAATATCTTTAATTTATTTTTATGATAAAATAAGTTCCTTCTATAACTTTAGGTAAGTAGTAAGATTATGCCATTTTTCTAATAAAAGGTAAAATATTCTTTCTACATACATTTTTTTTTGTTTCTAGGTACAAATAGATTTATAAATTTTCAAAAAAAATTCTAGATGAAGGTGGGACAGAGGCTTGTGGTTGATTAAACCAGTGAACTTTCTTTTTATATTATTTTCTATATATTTTATTTACATTCCCAATGATTTCCCCTTTCCCTTTCTAATTATAGAGTTATAGTAGTTAAACTTTGCTTTTTCCTTCATTTATAAATGAGTTATACTGGTAGAGTGGAAGGTGCTTTCAATACCTTGTTTTACACATACCTGATGTGTGATCTTGACTAAGCCATTGAGCTTAAATTATTATATATCTCCACAGTCATTGAATAATTCTTATAAAGTATCCATGGATAAGATACATCAATTTTTCTCATACTCTTATGCCCAATACCTTACCTCTAAATTGATATAATTTCTAAATCTGTCTAAAGTGTCTTGAGCAATGGCTGAAAAATTTTTCCATAAGGAGGAATAAGAAAATGACATAAAGAATAATTCAGAGTCCCTTTCATCAAAGAGTTATTGTATGTTATATCCTATGGTAGGCTGTGAATAGAGAACAAGGCTGATTTTGAAAAAATAAATTATGGCCAACTCCTTCAGAAGGTAGGGACTCCAAGGCAAAATGAACCTGAACCTATTGCTTAAAATAGAGTCAATAACAAATGGATATGAGATTACCTCAGAGTAGTTTGATCTTCCCAATCATATCTTCTGATAGAACTTAATGAGGATTAACAACAACTATTTTTTATCCTTGTTTTGGGCTCCATTCAAAATCTATATGGAGTTAGATGTTATAATTAACCTTAATGTTACAAGAGTAGTTATCTTTCAGAAATATTGGTAGGCTGGAAATGTAGCTCTGTGGTATGAACCTTGCATTGTGTGTTTGATTTTCAGTCACCCAGAACCATCATTTATCTACGGAATAACCTAGATGATAAAACTGATATTGTTTTGTTCAAAATTTAATTCATGTTTATTGATCTTACTTTTACTTTGTTGATCTGTCATGTAATTTACAACATAGGAAGTCTGGATTTGAGTCATGAACATCTTTTAACTCTGTGAGTTGTGTCAAGAAGGAAAGAACACAGTATATAATGGGAGTAGGATGTGTGCCATAAGGTTGGTTCTGATCAGCCTCAAGCTGACTCTCATCAACACCTTCATGGGGAAGAAGTATGGGCATGCTGATTGGCTCTAGCAAAAACTCTTCAAGAAGTGTCTATTCTTCAGAGAGTTAATGAAAGTCTCAGGTCCTACAACCGCTCAGTTCTTACTAAATGTGATTTTTGTTTCAAGGCCAAGTTCTCCTAGCTCAAAAGGGTCCAAATCCAAGAGTGTGGTCTTGAATACTCAGATTAAGACTAGAGAATGTTAAAGTTAACAAAGTGGGAATTAGTGTAGGTAAATCTAGGCATTTACATCACTTCTGCATGTGACATAATATCTTTTATCAGGAAATGAATGTAGAACTTAAGAAAGTCAAAGCAGGCTAGCACCAGTCTTGTTATGAGAATGTCAGAAATGCCATTCTTAGACAAGATGGTATTTCATGGTTTGAACATCTGTCTGGTTTGCTAAAAGTACACATCTGAAGAAAGTATATGGGTAGCATTTCTTTTTGGTGAATAAGTAAAGCTTTCAAAGAAGCTTTAGTATTGGATTATTTCTTTGTGTATTGTATCGTTTTAAACACATCTTTACTCATTCTCTTTGCTTATGTTGGAAGAGGGGGAAAAGACATTAATGTTACAATCTGTTACTTCAATACTTTAGCTGTCTGCTTTCAGAGAAAATGCTGGGAAACAATATATAATATGGTGACATGTTTCCAAGTGTGTAGAAAATTAGTATTTTACAATTTCAGTGTATACCAAGTAAATAAAAATATCTCTTTCATCTCACAAGTAACATTCATGACTTTTTGGATAAATTACTTGATCAGGCAGTAAAGTGGCATGCCAAAAGCCTGCCACTGAGATATTTTTTCTATAAGATACTGATTATCTTTACTATGATAGTGTTCAACAAAAATTTCTAATTTAAATTATGAAATGCTCATGTTTCTTAGTTACTGGCTGTTTCCCTAATATCTGTCTATAGGTGGCAGCGATTATTCACCATTGCACAGATGTAAAGTTAAAGGCAGTGGATGATTATAAATGGAAGATGAATATATAAAATGAACTCAAACAGGGAAGCTCATCCAATTTTGTGCAAGTAAATGTTTATGCTATTTAAAAACTGCTGTGAACTATAGAAAAATATAAAGAACTTAACCATTAGTTAAAGTTTAACATTATCTGATCTTCATTATGAATATCAGATAATTAAAGACTTCTGATGGAAAACATTCTTATTTTCTTAGTATACCAAAAAACAAAACAAAACAAGACAATAAAAAACAGCCACCCCCCCAAAAAAAAACAGCTCAAAGTAATTGATTCACTGGACATCCAGTTCTTCATATCCTTTATCAGGAAATCATACTTGGCTAAGCATTCGTACAGAGAGAAATGATTTTGTTTTTCTTAGAGTTGATATTCATAATTAGACAAAGCAGACAATTTCTATATTTCATAAAATTCATACTTGTGTTTGTCATTATAATGAGTCTGTATTCAGTGTTTCTTGTAGTGACCCTACTAGTGACTCTCCACATCCTTACTTCTAGAGAAGCACCATTACTTTGTTTCAATATAAGCTATTGATTACAAAGGATAATTTAGCATGTAACTTCATAAAATTTTTCTCCATGGTTCAAGAGTCAAAATTATAATATGCCTGCAGAATTCAATTTCTATAAATAAACAAGTTTGAGTTCATGAACATATGCTGACTTACCTAGGATTAAGAATAGCTCATTTTTTATACATGCTTCAATGTATGAGCCACAGATTATTAGCTAACACATTTGTTTATAAATAACAACTCTATCAGATTCTGTCAAGTTTGTGACATATTTTTCTAGTGTTTTAACATTTATAAAATTAGACTTTAAGTATAGTCTGTATAATTTCTATCTATAATACATAAACTGAATTGGTAAGTTGGTATTTATTATTATCTGAACATAAAAAAAACCAGTTTGAAATGTTAAGAATGAATGTTGGGAACTGGGAAGAAAATTCCAAAGACGTTTTTGTTTTGTTTTGTAGCTTCAAGCTACAACAGAAAAGGAAGATACAATGTGATTAACTGAAAAGAAAATGTCATTTCAGAAATCAGTAATCAACAGTATGATGAAGGCGTGGATTTATTCTTCCTGTGGTTTTTAAAAACTGCTTTGTAGATGTTTTTATTTTCATTTTATGAATGTAAGTATTTTACCTGCTCAGAAGTTTGTGCACCACTTTTGTGCCTGTTGCCTCAGATGCCAGAAGATGGCATTGGACTTACCAGAAGTGGAACTACCAATAATAGTGAGCTGCCATGTGGCTTCTGGGAATCAAATTCTGGGAGAATCAAAATCTGGAAGTACAACCAGTGCTCTTAACCCCAGAGTTACCTCTCCATAACCCTTTCTGTGGTTTGATTAAAGACATGGTATTCTTTTAATGAGTTTAGTCCATCCTGGAAATTTTGTCTCAAGAGGCTGTGCTCAGAGCAAGGTGAGAGCAGATCTCTTCAGTTACCTGTCTGAAAGTCTATAAGAGTAAGGTAACTATCAGCTGAAGTATCCATCCACAATTTTAATGACATTGAAGATTTTATATTATCTGTTCAGATATTAAACACAGTTTCTGATAGAGGAGGAACAATTCAAATGTCATTGAAATGTGAGTAGCCCTTATTAATGTCTTAATTTTTAGAATTCTTCTGCTAATAGCTAATAACCAATACTGTGTATTTTGGATCATACTCATTATTCTACATCCATTATTTGTAGGGAGGGAAGTAGATAATACTGAAGGTATTTTGGATTTTTCATGTAGTATTACTTCATATAAAATGACTCTGGGTATATGCCCAGGAGTGGTATAGCAGGGTTCTCCAGTAGTATTATGCCCAATTTTCTGTGGAACTCCCAAACTGATGTGAGATTGATTGGGGAAGGGGAGATGGCTTATGGAATTTTCAGGAGAGGGGCGAACCAGGAAAGGGGACAACATTTGAAATGTAAATAAAGAATATATCTAATAAAAAAAAAAGAACTGGTCAGCTCTAGACCTATTAGAGATACAGCAAGGAATAAAACCACAAAACCATGCCTTTAAGAAATGCCAATTTCAGTAGAAGAAGACATCAAAAAAAAAAAAAACAAAAAACAAAAACAGGGATGGATAGATGGCTGCATCAGTAATGGACTTTCCATGTAGGAGTGAGAACTTGAGTTTGAATTCAAAGGACCTACATATATTCATATGTAGGAAAAGTGTCTGTAATCTCAGTGCTTCTACAGCAATGTGCTAGGCAGACACAATGAATCCCTGGTAATTCATGGAGCAACTAGCTGGGTACATGTTGCATGCAAACCTGGAATACACAGGGGATAACAATAAGACACTGGCTTAAAATAATGTAGAAGGCAAGGAACAAGACCATACATTGACCTCTGTCTGTCACATATGTTTTCTCCCACATGATATAATCATAAATACACATATGCATGCACATGCACACACAAAAGATAAAATATAGACAAAAATAGAGGTATGTTATATATTTTAAGGTGATAAATACTATGAATAAAGGAGAGGTGAATGATAGGGTGTGCTATGCTAGGGCACCCAGCATCGGCTACTAGGACTCTGTGGGAAAATGTCCTACTGAGAATGTCGCATTAGAACAAGTGATGTATGACTCATGATACTCTATGGGAGGAAAGCTTTCTCAAATGGGTATGATCAAATAGAAGAATAACTCAAGAGAAGATTGGGCTTTACATGATGGGCTATTTACACTTTCATGAGTTCTCAGTATGCAATAAGAAAGAGCATTCCGTGACCATGCTTATTTCCACAGTCCTAACACCAAATATCCTATTCAATGAATACGTTTTTCAAAAATGTGAAAAGACTCTGTGCACCCTAAAAATTTTAATCAGACAAGATTTCCAATCTCAGAATTCCAAGAAGGTTCCAAAAGAGCCTGGAAATTTAGTTCAGGAGCAAAATGGCTTTCTTAGACTAAAGTAGCATGGGATTGAGTTAAGAAGATTCAAGTAAAGTAGAATATAATAGAGTAGAGCAGATCAGAACAGAGCCATGCTAACCAATAAACTACCAGGCCTTCAGTACGCAGCCCTAAAGCTGGATATAAAGGAAAGGAAGTAGAGAAAGAGATAAGGGCAAAAGAAAGAAGAAAGTAAAATAAATAAGAGTCCAAACAGGTAACATGAAGCCAGAAAGCAAAGAATTAAAACAATTATAATGAATATATCTATTTTCCCATCTTTTATTAACTTATACATTATCTTAATTTCTAGAAGAACATAGGATACCTAAATACTTAATACAGAAGCAAGTGACTAAAAGTATAATCCCAATTGCAAGCGATGAGTGGAGGAGTATATAGACTTTTAAAGAAGGCTGACAGTATACAAATGTTAGAACAGTGTGTTCTGCTTTGAAGAACCTGATGATGGAAACCAATGAGACCATTCGATGGGTCTTTGAAAGTATGATAACTGAGAAATGGGATTACCAAACTGAGAGTTGAATGCATTCAGATCTGAAATGAAAATGCTTCACATATGTCACCTATCAAAGCTAATCTCCATGTTCAAAGGGAGCATACAGTGGAGATGATTTATATGAGTTCTGAGACAAAGCAACAAAGCTGTTATAGTGCAGATGGGTTTCTGAAGGTTATTTATAAGAATCAAGAGGCATTTGCTGATACACAGAGAACCTACAGAAGAAAAATCCCTGTGATAACCCAAAGTGAGTAGAGCATCAGAGAAGTAAAATATTGCCAGTAGTGTTTGACAAACATACATTGTATCTATTTGGAGATCTTAACCTACCCTGGTCATCTTGAAGCCTTTTGTTGTTCTTCGGATTGTGAGAAACAGTTTTATTTACATAAAGGTGTTGATTGATAATATGTATTTTGAAACTATCATAAATGATCTTGGCTGTTAGGACAGACAAAAAGTGATAATAATCATATTTAATTTTAACTGATTGACAGGTTAAACTGGTTTGTGGTCTATCCCACTATATAAACCAAGTTGGTTCACCATCTACTTGATGACCAAGTTTATTGCTGAAAAAATTAGAGAGTCAATACTTGACTTTGTATGTTTTAACCAAATATACATTGATATCACTGTGATTAGACATAAACTTTGAATGGGCTCGAATTATACAGACAGTTTGGGACAGATAAATAAGAAGAAATAATTTTACTAGTAACAGAATTCATATAATACACACATGTATAAACATATTCTTGTATATGTATATACACACATATATAACATATTTTCCTAAGTATTTTGTATATTTTCAAATTTATTTGACCTCCATGTAGATTTTGTGTTACTGTATTATTTTTCCTACCCATTTTTAGATAATAAAATAGAATCAGAGAGCTAATATTTTTCTCAATATCATAGATTTCTTCCATTGTTCTAAACACTCCTTCAATTTTCATTAAACACATACTATATTGAAAATACCTTTAGACACATCAGAAACAAAAGATTAACCCCTACCTGCCTTATGAAAAACTGCATCTCAGTAAAGTATGTAGATATGAAATGTGTGCCTGTGATGGGAATGTGTTCATAAGAGCAAGGTTTTAAGTATCTTATAAATACAAGGGAACAAACCGTGATCTAAATAAATACATATGTAAGATAGTGGTAGTAATATTGAGCAACAGACATGTTTGAATTGTAGATGTGAGAAGCTATTGAGAGAGAATATCAGCCCTTCAAGTACATTGAATATAATGGTCTTGGCATGTAGAGAAGAAAATAAATTTAAAATGAATAAATGTTAGAAAATGAAAGGGTATCAACTTTTCTGGGCCATAGCTCCTTACCTGGAAAATAGAAATAAAATATTTATTTATAAGACTACTAAGAAATTAAGATAATAATACAGACAAATTTTATACTGTGAATATAAATTTCACTTTGATTAATTTAGATATAAAATTTTATAAATCAGCTTATGCAGTTAGTCGAATGTTTCTCAACCTGTGCAATGTAATCCCTTTGGAGGGGTTGAATGATTACTTTGCCTAAGACCATCAGAAAGGAGATTATTTATATTATGACTCATAACAGTGGCAAAATTACAGTTATAAAGTAACAGCAAAATTAATTTTATGTGGCTGGTGAGATGGCTCAGCAGTTAAGAGCACTGACTGCTCTTCCAGTGATCATGAGTTCAAATCCCAGCAACCATATGGTGACTCACAACCACCTGTAATGAGAAACAATTAAAAAAAGCAAAAACAAAAAGCTTTGGGCCTGAGGGAGCCAGACTGAAGCAAAAGGGAGAAAGGAAAGGGAAAAACAAATACAGAGGGATGCACTCTCAGCCAACCATTGTACCGAGCACAGGGCCCCCAATGGAGGAGCTCAAGAAAGGACCCAAGGAGCTGAAGGGGTTTGAAGCCCCATAGGAGGAACAACAATATGAACCAGCCAGTATCCCCACATCTCCCAGGGACTAAACCACCAACCAAAGAGTACACATGGAAGGACCCATGGCTGTTTGCACATGTAGCAGAGGATGGCCTTATGGGACATCAATGAGAGGAAAGACCCTTGGTCCTGTGAGGGCTTGCTGCTCCAGTGTAGGAAAATGCCAGGTCAGGAAGCTGGGGGGGGGGTGTTGAGCAGGCAGATGCAGGATAGGATAGGGGGTTTTCAGAGGGGAAACCAGGAAAGGGAATAACATTTGAAATGTAAATAAAGAAAATAATTATAAAATAGTGGATGCAAAAAAATATTGAGCAAGTTATCTGAGCACTCCATCAGGATGAACATTCAGGTAGAAACTTTGACAGTGACTAAGAATATTAAACTGTGATTTTGATGACCAGACTCAGTACATCAATCTCCCTTATCCTCAGCTACCAGTCCAGTAACCAGGCTTAAGCACCTATTACAATAAATATTAAGTAAATAGATGAATGAGTAAAAGAAAAGTGGAATCCATGTTACTATATCATATCTTACCTGAGTTTCCATCAGAGAATCTACTTCAGGTATTGATATCCAAAAATAAATTTAGTTCTCTATAAGAAGTACCTTGGGCATCCTTGACATATCTTGTAGTTGTCATGACTAGGTTCAGACCAGAGAGCCCTCATAGCATACTTTATTACACATTTTAATTTGATTATATGAAAATAAACCCATGATAACATTTTTCAACCATTTCTAATCTGAAATATAAAAATTCCACATTCCTCCTTCAAACTGTACTAATAACACTTAATAAATTAGTTCAACTGCCATTTCCTTCAAAAGGGTTAACAATTTCAGACTAAACCACCAACCAAAGAATACACCTGGAGGAACCCATGGCTCCAGCTGCATATTTAGCAGAGGATGGCTTTGTTGGACATCAAAGGGAGGAGAGGCCCTTGGTCCTGAGAATGCTCAATGCCCCAGTATAGGGGAATGCCAGGACAGGGAAGTGGAGTCGGTGGGTTGGTGAGCAGGGGGAGGGAGGATGAGATGCGTATTTTGGAGGGGAAACCAGGAAAGGGGATAATATTTGAAATGTAAATAAAGAAAATATCTAATAAAAATTTTATGGTTGAGGATCATCATGACATGAGAAGTTGTATTAAAGAGTCACAGCATTAGGAAGGTTGAGAATCACTGATTTATACTAGAACTTGTTTTCTCTTAATGCTGTAATATATGTGTTTTATTTCACTTTGGAAATATTTATATCTAGACAGGTTTGGATATTTGGAATATTATATCTAAACTAAAGCAAGCATAAGTATAGCAAAATGTAGCCAGAGAAAACCCCACTCTGATGTTGAGTACTCTGGCTTTGGTGACTAACATTCTGCTGTGTTTTCAACGTTAAGGTACATGAAAATACTTTTTTTCTATTAGAATCGTCTCTTTGATTACTAGACTTTCTTTAATTAATATCACATTAAATTAGCAATTGCCTGCTAAATTCTTCTTGCCCTCCTGCTATTAATGGGACTCTGCTCTGGGGAAGACGGCAGAGTGTGGTCCCTAGGTAAATGGTATTCTAGCAGATACTATTTGCTCTTAAACTGACATAGTAGCAATGATGAGATCAGGAGCCACCTGTCTGGGTCAGAGGAATCCACAACTGATAGTACCACTGGTCAACATTCAGGATGAGAGACAACACTGATCCTACATTCTTGTTATTTAATTATTTTCTCCTATGGCTAGCTAAATTTAGAGCCCTTTCCACTCCCAGAGCATGAGAACTCTATGTATAGAACTTACCCTTTTGCATTTGAGTCAAAGACTGAGCATTGTATTTATAGGTTTGCAATATAAACTATTTCTCTTTCTAACTAAAGAATGCTTCCTGTGTTCAGGGGCTTTGTTTTCTCATGTACAAAATGGTAATAGGTGTATTTTTCTTTCTTCACTAAGAACTGCGTGCTTAGGCTTGTGTGTTCTTCTTTGAAGATGGAAAATGTAGCCTCCTCCATACTAGTTTGCTACCTGAAGTGGTAGCACATCAAGTTTGAGATCTTGTTCAACAGAAGAAAGATGGTGACATCCCAGAGATAGGCACTAAGGATAGATCAGTGGTTCTCAACCTTCCTAATGCTGCAACCCTTTAAGTTACTAATATTATAGTGATTCCCAATTATGAAATTATTTCATTGCTACTTTATAACTATAATTTTGCTATTGTTATGAATTGTAATGTAAATATCTGATATGCAGGATATTTAATATGTCATCCTTAGAGGGGTAGCAACTTATGAACTGACAGTCACTAGAACAGGAAGAAAAGTCTCATATGCCAGGAGTTGCTGAGGCAAGCCATGAACTACTCTGCCACATTCCTCTAACAATTTAGAACATAATTTCATGAAAATTGAGTATCTATTCAGAACTGTTGTGATAGAATATAAGGGGCTCATCCAGATTTGCTTTTCATGGACTGTATGAATATGATGCACAAGTCATTATTCTGACATGAAATTTAGAATGTGAAGCAAAAGCTCACATTGAAACCCATGTTTTCATTGATGCTATCATTGACATTTTGGCATTTGCACCAGAAACTCAGACTTAATTTGACTACCTTTAGAAGCTCTTACATGAACTAATTGTATGGCAATTACTCTATCAGCCTGAAAACACAATGAATAATTTTCCTCATAGTCCTTATCAAAAGCAGTGTGTGCTTCGGGAGTATTTGAATTTAATTACGGAGACTGCTTCAGCTAAAAGTGACTGACTTACAGACATGTAAAATAACAAGACAAAAGGAAGGTACAATGCATTCTAATGGATTTATGAATGCATACATTTCTGATTTAGACAGATTTATGAATAATTAATTTATCATTTATTAATTGCTACGTTAAAATAATGCACGTGAGAAGACAAGGAGAACAGGCAAAGAGAAGTGAAAGAAAGGGAGGAGAAGTATAGCACATAATTCATGTCTACTTCTGCAACAAAAGATTTGGTTGGACATTGATGGACGCTAAATGATACCCTCGAGTATGCACTTAAATATTTCTCTCTGTTCTAGCCTAGTGCTGCATTGTTTTAGCTTTCAATAATGGGCAGCACCATGACAGAAAGGTCTTTTCCTATGACCTAGATATTCAGGTTTTAGATTGATTTTTGTTTCATTTGCTGTGGAATCTTTGAGAAAACTATATTGTGATTAGTTTTAACTGGCCATAAGAAAAATATAAACACAGTTTCCTGACATATTTTTATGTCTTCCTAGTAATACTTATGGGGATCAAATAGTAAGAGTTTTAGAATACTGGTTAATTTGTAAATGTGGCAATATTTGGGCTATGATACTTTTTACTACACATACCACCATTAGAACAAAGATTAGATATGAAAATATTAAGGATAAATGAAGAGTAAAGATATTGATTATATGTGACAATTTCTCAGTGTTTGACTTAAGGTATCATAGAAATCCAAATAAGTCACTAAACTTTTGTAAATTTTCATTTTTAATCAGTTCTATGATTACTACATATTTTAATCACTTATTTCTTAAGTAATCATATATTAACTATGTAAATAAACAAGGCATGGTAATAAGATACTCCTCAAAATTCAATGTATTAGAAACTCAGGTTAGGGATGTTATTCAAAACTGAGAACTCTAGGCTCTGGCTTTAGAATACCTACTTAATATCTCTAGAGAAATGTGGAAGATTTTCCTTTCATTAAGCACCCAGATAATTCCAATGTGGAGAAGGTTATTCCAGAAATTTCTATTCCTTCAATTAAGAGATGCATCCTTGAATGACATTAATCACATATGTAATCTTAATTACAAAATGGTTAAGTCCCTTTAATTATCAGTACTGGGAGGCAGGAACTGTTAAAAATCTACAGGTAGACATGTGAGGAAAACTCCCATTCTGACACCTAGTGGCTGTGACTCTTGATAAAATAAATATTCGCAAACTTCTCCAGTCAGTGTTCTCACCTGTAAAATAGAGCAGCATAAAATCACTGGGAGGAATAATTAGAAAGCAGTGGAGCACAGCTGGCTCCACATTAGGAAGATCAGTGAATTAAGGGAAAACAGGGAAACTTCAGAGAACCTCCAACACCAGGGACAGCTGCTGGAAGGCTGCTGGTTTCTCCTTTTTGCTGGTCAAAATGCCAAGTCTTCTACTACACTTTGGTCCTTACAACATGGGAGTTGAGGGCAGGGTGGCTGGAAGAGGGAAAGCTAATTGACTTAATTGCAAATGATCACTTAATTTGCATTTGCATCATAAATAATATTTTGTAAGATACAAGAGAAACAAAAACAATATGATGATGGTTGAGAGCAGATAATGACAAATACCTCAGATTATTTTCTAAAGAGAATGTATGCTTTGGTATGGATTTCTTTTGAAAATAAATACAATTATATTTTTAGTGTATATTCTCTTTTCTCTTCTCAGAATTTTGGTTAGGACTCAGAGGTGACATAATTAAAGAACTTAGCTAGCCATGGTTGTGGATATCCACATTCACTTCAATTATACACCTTAAGTAGTTGAATAAAAAGAATCAGTAAGAAAGCAGTGGTGAGTTTAAGATAACAGGAAAAAGTAATCTGTCTTGAAGCATCCATTACATTTAATGCTTTGGATAAACAGACAATCTCAAAGAGATTAGCTTGATTTAAATGGTTCATTTCAATGATTCTCTTTTGTGGTCTAAAATCTTGACAAATTAAACAATAACCCTGGCTTGGCTTTGCAAATTTAATGTTTATATTGATTTTTTTTCTCTCATAAAGTGCATCCCATTGAGGACAGCAACATTTAGTATTTACCAGACTAAATTCAGTCATCTGTCTTTCAGGGAGGGAAGGTGTCAGAACTGTTTTCTAAGTTCTAGACCAGTCCACACATTACACTTGTATGTTCTAGCCTTCTTTGTTTAAGAAAAATGCTTCTTCTTTACCTGTCTTTTAAAATAATGGTTCAGTTTTTTTAACTGCTTGTAGAGACATTTAACCACTTGAGTCTTTTAATTATTTACACTCCCGACTAACAAAGCAATTTCAGAGTTGGAGAGAAAATCTTTGTGCATGAAAGCTGAACTGAAACTCCATATGACCTCTTCCTTTCCAGTACATATCCAACTAAATTTATAGTTCAGTTAACAAACCCAAGACCCAAGCTTACAGCTATTGATGGTGCAGAGACTTTAGGCAGGGCACATATGAGAGGGTGACTGTAACATTCAACTTGAATCAAAACATGGACAAACCAGGATAATAGTGAAACAGAAATATATCTCCTCTTCAATTAGGACTTCTTCCAAATGATCCTTTTCCAATACATGTACCATGAACAACCATGGGGAAATCACAGGGTTCTGTAGTTGCAGAATAAATACTCAATATACATCATTCACCTAGCTCCAATTTGTGAGATGACAAGAAGCTATTTAGCATACCTATTCACTTAATAACATGACTTCAGCATTATTCCATGGGAAAGCTACAGTCATCTGAAAAAAAATCAATATATTTTTAGTTTCAGTTATAATTGATTGAGAATTTAATATATGTACCATGTTGTTCTCATATATTGTATTTATGTAATTTATTTTATTCATGTGAAAATTTTCAATATTTCCTCAGCTGCAGGGATTCTGAAGGATGCATGAAAAAATGTCAAACTTTATAAATCTGAGGCTCAGAGTACACCCCATTCTTGAGATATGGTCTTGATATATAGTTCTAACTGGTCTGAAAGTGACTTTGTGAGTCAGCAGACTGGTTTTAAACTAGCAGTGGTTTTCCTTTTTTTACTCACAAATCCTTCCATTATAGGAGTGTTCCCTCATGCTTGGCTTCAAGGACTGGATTTTGATAGAGGATATTGCTTCCAACCTTTAAAGCCAAGGCTGATATAGAGATTTGTGACTTGGAATGAGAATGTGTCCTCAGTTCTTTGCTCCAGGGTGAGATTTGGCCTGGCCTGTGCTTGCAGAGGTTTTTGTCAAGGCTATCACAACTGCAGTGAGTATATATATCTGTCCTGCTGTGTCCAGAAGATAATGGTTTCTTGTAGTCATCTACTGCTTCTGGCTCTTACACTCTTTAAGTATCTTCTTCTGAAACAATCTCTTAGCTTTGGTAAAGGTAATATGATATATTTGTCCCCTTTGTGTCTAAGCATTCTGCAGTCCCTTCTTCTTTGTGGTTTTATCTATGTAGGTATTAAATAAATATTTTATAATATAAATCCTTCCTGGTTTTTAAATTACTTTCAAGGATGATATCTTCAGAGTAGAATAGAGACTCTATTCTAAAGAACAGCATAAAAATTAAACTCAGTGTATACTGTGTGGAAAATTTACAATTCTTAAAATTAAGTTGTACTGCAAATACTGGTGAGGATGTGGAGCAAGGGGAACACTCCTCCATTGTCAGTGAAAGTGAAAAGTTATATAACCAATTGGGAAAATGATTTGGTGATTTTTCAGAAAATTGGGAATAGGTCTGCCTCTAGACCCAGCTACACTACTCCTGGGCAAATACCCAAAAAGCTGTTCAACCATACCAAATAGATACTTGCTCAACTATGTTCATAGCAGCTTTATTTGTAGTGGGAATCTGGAAACCACCTAGATGTCTCTTGGTGGAAGAATGGAAAAAAAGAAAAAAATGTGTGGTTCATTTATGCAATGGAATACTACTTAGCTATTAAAAGCAAGGATAGGACATCATGAAATTTTAAAGGAAATAGATGGAAGTAGAAAATATCATGCTGAATGAGGTAACCTAGAAGGAGACATCAGTATTACTAACTTATAAGTAGGTATTAGGCATAAAATATAGGGCAACCATGCTATAATCCACAGACCCAAAGACGCTGAGTAAAAAGCAGGGACCAAGGGAGCATGCTCAAAAGGGAAAATAAAATAGACATTAGAGGTGGATGAAAGGTTGGGAGAGGTGGTTTGGGAGGGGAAGAGGGGGGATCAAATATGGGGAGGGCTGAGGGAGAGAAAACTGGGAAAGAGAACAGAAATTGGTGGAGGGACAGCTATGGGACAAGCCATTAACCCAGAGGAGGAATGTTTAAGAATCTATGAAGATCACCCTTAAGACTCCTAGCAACAGGGGATATAGGACTTGAAATGGCCACCACCTATAACCTGGCAAGACTTCCAATAGAGAGATGGGAACACCAAATCAGCAACAAATCCTTTGACACAAAATCTGTCCGCTACATGATATGCTTGGATAAAGAGGGAGCTGATATTAAGAAATGCTCATCCAGTGACTGGCCCATCTTGAAACACATGTCATGAGATGGAGCCCACCCCTGACACTGTTAATGATATTTTGCTCTATTTGCAGGACAGTTGCCTAGCATAACTGTCATCTGAGATGCATCAACCAGCAGCTGATGGAAACAGATTCACAGACACAGAGCCAAACATTAGGCAGATCTCAGGAATCTTGTGGAAGAGGGGTTGGGGAATGATTCATAGATGTTCACTGAGACTGAGCTACCAATCAAAGGGCATGCATGAGATTAACTTAGGTCCACTACATATATTTAACTGATGTGCAGCTTGATCTTCATGAGTGACCTCTAACAGCTGGAGCAGAGGCTTTCTCTAACTCTGTCGTCCACCTTTCAATCCCATTCCTCTAACTGAGCTGCCTTGTGTAGCCTTAATAGCAACTTGATATGCCAAGAAGGATGGATGTCCATGGAATGTCTTCTGTTCTCTATAGAAAAGGGGAGGAGGATTGGAGAGAGGGGAAGTCAGAGAGAAGGACTTGGAGGAGAGAAGGGAGAGGAAGATGTGATCACAATGTAAAGTGAATGAATGAATAAATAAATCAATGAATATAAAATGTACACTGAATTATCATCAGATAAGTTTGAGGTGATATCCACTGCACCTTGGCCAAGAATGAGACTTTGTTTTGTTTCTGTGCAAAGCACTGTGTATACTGAGTTTTGTTATCAACTTATACCTTTAAAATTACTTGATACATATTTTCTAAATTGAAATTCTTTATTAGTCATGAACATTTTCCCCCTTCAGGACCTCTTTTATTTTACTGTCATTAGAAGGTGTAGGCAAAACTTGGTTGTTTCTTTCTGTTTCAAACAACCTGATTTTTTTAAAAAAAATGTTTACAGGTGTTTCCTTTGACTTATCTCTTAGTTGATTTCAGATCCTTCAAACTCCCGGTGAAGATAAACCAAAAAACTTCTATATCACATGATCCACTCACATCTCATCCTGCCCCTCCCTTCAGATTTCTTACAGTTGACCTTCTTCATTCCTTGACTTGAAAGTTGTTTCCATCATCACTTTTCCTCTGATCTTCTTTGTGTCTCCCAATCTTTTTGCTTTGGACATTTGTTCTGTTTTTTAGACCACCAAAACTTAAAGTTTTGTAAGTTAGCTTCTTTTCCTTTCTCTTTCAATGTGCTAGCTGGTTTTATGTCAAGTTGATACAAGCTAAGGTCATCTGAGATGTGAGAACCTCACTTAAGAAAATGCCTCCAAAAGATCAGGCTGTAGGCAACCCTACTTGGCATTTTTCTAATTAGAAATTGATGGGGAGGATGGGAAACGTCCATCCCAGTGTGGTTTGGACCATACCTGGGCTGGTGGTCCTGGATTCCATAAGAAAGTTGGCTGAGCATGCCATAGGGAGCAAATTATTAAGCAGCACTCTTCTTGTGGAGTGGTATGTGGGTATCCTATACTTTACGGTAAATATCTGCTTATAAAGGACTATATACTGTGCATGTCATTTTGGTTCTGGGTTATCTTACTTGGCATGATATTTTTCTAGTTCCATTCATATGACTGCAAAATTCATGTCTTTGTTTTTAATAGCTGAGTAGTATTCCATTGTGTAAATGAACCACATTTTCTGTAACCATTTTGTTTGAGGGGCATCTGGGTTGTTTCCAGTCTTTGGCTATCACAAATAAAGCTGCTATGAATATAGTTAAGCATGTATCTTTTTGGTGTGATGGAGCGTCCATTGGGTATATGCCCAGGAGTGGAATAGCCAGACCTTGAGGTAGAACTATTCCCAATTTTCTGAGAAACTTCCAGATAGATTTTCAGAGTGATTGTACAAATTTGTATTTCCACCAGCAATAGAGGAATTTTCCCCATACTCCACATCATCACCAGCATGCACTGTCCTTTTAGGGTTTTTTTATTTTATTATTTTTTTTCTTAGCCATTCTGATGGGTATAAGATGCAATCTCAGGACTGGTTTCATTTCCATTTTCCCGATGACTAAGGATTTTGAACATTTAAGTGATTCTTAGTTATTCATGATTCTTTTTTTGAGAATTCTCTTTTTAGCTCTGATCTCCTTTTTTAATTGGGTTATTTGTTTTGTTGCTGTCTAAATTCTTGAGTTCTTTATATATTTTAGATATTAGTCCTGTGTCAGATGCAGGGTCAGTGAATATCTTTTCCCATTTGGTAGGGTGCAGTTTTGTCCTACAGAGGGTGTCCTCCTTACTCCACAGACTCAAATAAGCTAAGCAAGAAGTGAGGATGCTTAATTCTTAGGAGAGGGAATAAAATAGTCATAGGATGTGGATCAAGGGAGGAAAATTGGTGAGAGAGCAAATGAAGAGGAGGTTCAGGATCAGGTGTGAGGAGAGACAAGAGAGAGGGCCAGAGGGCCATAAGAATAAATCAAAATTGGTGACTATTGGGGATGAAGTGAAGGGTATCTCTAAGATGTGCCTGAAACCTGAGATAATGGGGACTCCCAGGAGTCTATGGGGGAGGGTAGTTAAGCAGTGAGGATATGGAACCTGAAGTAGACATCTCCTGTAGCCCGGCATGTTCCATGTTGGGATAAGAACACCAACCTAGCCAAAAAACTTTCCAACCAACATTTGCCCTGTCTACAAGAAATGCAGGAACGAAGAGAGCAAAGACTGAAGGAATGGCCAACTAATAACTGGTCCCAACTTGAGACCCATCCATTGACAACTATGCTTGCATATAGGAGCCTACCATAATTGTCCTCTGATAGGCTCCACCCAGCAGCTAACTAAAAGCTTGACATTAGAAGGAGCTCAAGGAGTTTTATAGAAAAGGTAGAGGAAGGATTGAGAGCCCCAGATAGGATAGGAACTTAACAAGAATACTAATAGAGTCAACTATCCTGGGACCTTGGAAGCTCTCAGAGACATAACTAAACCAAAGAGCATACATGGACTGGACCTAGGGCTCCTAATCATATCATATGTAGCAGATGTGTAGTGTGGTCTTCCTGTTGGTCCTCCAACATCTGGCTGTCTTGTATGGCTTCAGTGAGAATGTGCTTACCCCTGCAGAGCTTGATGTACCAGGGTGGGGGAACACCCAGAGGGGCTTCCACCTTCTCCTAGGAAAACGGAAGGAGGCAAGAGATTGTGTGAGGGGAGGGCAGGAAGGAGGAGGTGCACTAATTGGTATATAAAGTGAATAAATAAATTAATTAATGGAAAAAGAAACAAATGGACAAGTGAACAGATAGTTTAGAAAAAGATGAAGTACAAATGACCAATAAATGTGAAAAATACTAAAACACGCGCACACACACACACACACACACACACACACACACACACACACACACACACACCAAATCAAAGCAAAGCAAAACAAACAAATCAAAGAAAAACAACCAACCAGAAGGCCAAAAAGCAGCATCTTCTAACTCCTGGATCCTGCCCTCCTGCCCTGACTTCCTCCAATGATGAGTACCAATTTGGAAGTATAAGCCAAGTGTCAGCCAAATATACCCTATCCTCCACAAATTGCTTTGGTCATGGTGTTTTATCCCAACAACAGTAAACCAAACGAAGATCACTCATTGTTGAGCCTTGTCTGTTGCCAAGGTTTTGATTACTTCCTTCATGTACATGATTGAGAAATAAATTGCATCTGCCCATTTTTAAATTACAGATTAAGATTTGAGTTTTCCTACTTACTTCTTTCTGAACTCTATTTTGACTTAAATTTTATCTGTTATTTCCAACAGTTCTTTTACATTTTTACATAATGGATTTTTTTTTCTTATATCAAGCATATATAATTTATCTAACTTCCTACTGAGGGAGCATTTAAAATGTGAAGAAACTGTCTTCTGTTTCCAGACATGTGCTTCATTTATTTGATTTAGTGATATATTTGTTGTTTTGTGCACAAGGATGTAAAGCTCATAAAATAATAATTGTGATCATTTGTATAAATTGTGAAATTGATAGGGTCTGGAGTTACCTAGTAGTCAAGTCTCCAGTTGCATGTATCTGTGTCTGGGCATTTAGTCTCTGAGTATGTCTGTGAAGGACCATGATTATTAGGTCACTTGAGTTGGAAGACTCATATAAAAGTGGGCTATAATATTCCCCAGCTTTGGGTTTGGGACTAATTTGAGTTAGGTGAGTATCAACATTCATCTCTTGCTCTGCTTCTCGACTGTTGATACAATATAACTCTCTCTCTCTCTCCCTCTCTCTCTCTCTCCCCCTCCCTCCCTCTCCCTCCCTCCCTCCCTCCCTCCCTCCCTCTCCCTCCCTCCCTCCCCCTCCCTCCCTCCCTCCCTCCCTCCCTCCCTCCCTCTCTCTCTCTCTCTCTCTCTCTCTCTCTCTCTCTCTCTCTCTCTCTCCTTCTTGACTGCTGATGCACTTGAGCTGCTCTCCAAGTTCCTGCTGCTTTGACATCTCCACCGTGATGGCCTATGCTGACTTAGGAGTCCAAATGAATGCTTTCTCTTTTATGCTGTTGCATCAAGGTGCTTTACTACAGTAACAGGAAAATGTACTAAGAAAATTGACTGTTTTTACTTATTCTCAAGAAGTCAATGATGTGGTGAATACTAGCTTTCTACTAGTTTTGACTTATTCATCTGGTCTCTGAATATTTCCTTTTTTGTAATCTCCTTATATTTTATGAAGAGTCTGAGAGTTTTTGTTGTTGTTGTTGTTTGTTTTTTACGAAGAAGTCAAAACTAAGCTCCAGTGTGTCTTCAACAAATGGTGTTACCAAAACTGGATGGTTACATGTAAAAGACTGAGACTGTATGTGTAATTTCCTTCTCATATGTACAAAAATCACCTCCAGGTGAATCAAATATAAGACTAACAATTCTGTTACTTCTAGAAAGAAATAAGGTAGGGAATACAGAATATTCAAATAGATAAGAACTTTCTAAATAGCACTCTGATTACTTAGAATATTAAAGAAAGAATTGACAAATGGGTCTTTACAAAATTAATAAGCTTTCATAAAGAAAATGATACAATATATCAAGGAAATAAACAGTCCATAAAATTAGATTATCTTTTTGCCAAATATACACTGCATCAAGCAAAAGGATATATTAAATCTCCAAGTTCACCTTATCCACATTCTCCATGCTCTTGTCACTACTGTATTATACAAATGTATATATTTGAAATGTCATTGATTTAGCAAATATTTCAGTATGCTTCTCTTAAATAGTATTATTCCTGTCTTTGCACTACAATGCTTTTTGCCAAAAAAATCAAGTATAAAATGATGTCTCATAAAATATCTAATCAGTGTTAAAATTTAAATTTTTCTCAAAAGTTCAATAATATATTTTCAATATCTTTTTGAGATCTAAGTTTCATGTTATATGCTAATTTTAATCACTCTATCAATCTCTGCATACTCCTATTAATTCATTGGTCATAATTCTGAACCATAAAGTTTCAAGGAATTTCCCAAAGTGTGGACATTGCTGAGTACAGATGTACTAGTAGCATTTTCTTTGAGTTGATTTCTATACATTTGAAATTTTAATGCCACTTTATTACCAATGATCAATAGAAATTTAGAGCTTTACATGATCAACATTCTCTAAATGATTTTGTCTTTTTTTTCTCTCTCTTTTTTTCTTTCTGAGATTTCTGAAGCCATGGAAGAGTAGCCACTAGAATATACAGATTCTTTGATTCTTTTTTTCTTCTTTTTCTTTTTCTTTCTTTCTTTCTTTCTTCCTCTTCCTCTTCCTCTTCCTCTTCCTCTTCCTCTTCCTCTTCCTCTTCTTCTTCTTCTTCTTCTTCTTCTTTTTCTTCTCTTTCTCCTCCTCCTCCTTCTTCATCTTCCTCTTCCCTTTCCCCTTTCCCTTCCTCTTCCTCTTCCTATTCTTATTCCTATTCTTTTTCTGTCTTTTGTTTTTCAAGCACAGTTTCTTTGTGTAGCCCTGGCTGTCCTGGAACTCACTTTGTAGACCAGGCTGGCCTTTAACTCACATCCACATTAATATATTTAATATAATATATTTGTCTTAGCTTACACAGTCTTATTAGTATGTAGTTGGAAGTCTTCATGTTTTAAGTGAACCCAAACATCAGGTTGATGCATAGTCTAATATTTTATGTAGAATATTAGCATGAACGAACTTGATTTTGTTGACTATTTTCTGTGCAGACATTTACTACTTTGAACACAATGTAGTAATTTTGTGATGGCACACATAATGCTTCATTCGGCTTCATATTTTATTCTAACATCATTGCTTTCATTATAGCATCTTATAGTAACTATTGATGACAAAAGATATACCGAGCTATCATTCAGAAGCTCATTCACCTAGGTGTCCCTTTCAAGACAGACTTGTAGGTAGACTATTTATATCACCTATACTCGCTCTAAGAATAAGACTACTGAGTCAAGGATACAGATATTGTTCAGGAGTCAATCTTTGTATAGATTAGAAGCAAATGTAGCACTTTCAAAGGTTGTTTTTTCTTAGCTGTTTTAGGTTTTCGTTTCTCCTGTTAGTGAGATACAATAACCTGTTATCCTGTGAAGCTGCACATTAGCATACTTTATGATTATATTTAATATATGTATATAACCATAAAACAGCTAAAACATCATATATGTAACACACACATATGATAGTGTTAAAACACATATATACATATATATGTTAACAACATCATATATATTTATATATAGGTGTGTATGTGATATATACATATATATGTGTGTGTATATATGTATATGTATGTATATATATATATATATGTTCATAGAAACACATCCACACAAAGACATATTCAACACTGAATTTCCTTTTTCTCCATGAAGTACAGCATCAGTAGCCACTATTCAATTCTCAGAAACATATGAAGATCAGAGTCTAATTGTGTCTGAAGTTCCTCTCTCTGCTTTGGTTTCTACCATCCATACAATAATCTTTACCCCTAGGCCACAACCTAACTTTGATTTGATATTTTTGATCTATGTTTTCTGACTTTGAGATTGGGTCAAAGCCAAGTACAGTCATTATACCTTTATTTTATCATGTTACCTAAAATGACAACATGATTTGTAAAATGATGGTTCTTCTTAATTCTGAGGTTTGTATATCTTTTCTTTCTCTGGAGATCCTTAACCATCATGAGTATAACTGTTGTCAACTAAAAGACCACATATTCAAAAAATATTGAATATGTGCCTCACATATTAGTTTTAAAGGATTTAAAGTTAAAAAGACATAAAGTTAGGTGTGGAAGGGGGGATGAATCAAGGAAGATTTGGGGAAGGGATAAACACCATCAAAGCACATTGTATGGAATTATCAAACTATTAAAAATAAGTTTAAAAATTTATTTGTAGTATACACAAATACAAAGATACTATATAGACAATTAAATCTACTTAATAAATTCCTTTATAATCAATATACTTCCAAATTTATCTTCTGAAAAGTATTGCTTCCCTTGTGCAGAGATATCATAACCAATGCAGACTGCCTAATGCATTCACACATACAAAGCATTACCTATAAACCCTTGGCATAAAATAAAGGGGAAAATCACTCTTGATTAGATTATAATTTTCTATATTTGAATACTCAAAGAGAATTTGATTAAAATAACTTGGAGAGCACTAATATTATATTTGTCCTCAAACTATCAGAATGTGAGTGCCGTGCTTGTTTTCAATTATCTGCAACTTTAACTCAGGCTATGATTTTGAACACAGAGCACGAATCTAGATTCAAGCCTGCCTTCCACTGTTTTATTTGTTTGATATTTGCCCTTGGAGAAACAAACCTTGTCTTTTAAAATCCCTTTCATCAAATTTAAATCCTAACCCTAGTAACGGTTTCAAGATGTTATTGGTTAGTTAATTAAAATAGCACAGGAAAACTATTCACATGTCATACACAAACTCTGCAGCGCTGTTAGTTTTATGTTCATTTTTGTTTTGTGGACACCGTTTTTTTTTTTACATTTAAATTTTAAATTTGTGGTGGTGTTTATTTTTCCTGCTCGTCACAAAAAAGAGAAATGATCCAAGTTTTATGAGTTCAGTAAAGTTTAAGAGGCTCTGCGGTGTCTGGAAGAACAGTTGTGGCTATTGCCCCTGTGCAGCAGTAATGGTGAAGGGGCATTTTCCTCATCCTGGGATGAGGTCTTGTAGTTGAGGGTGGAAAGGGACAAAGGACTTGCCTAAACCAAGCAGAAAGAACTGATTCATTCCCCTTAGAAACCCAAGGTTCTTCCTTCTTTACTGCCATACATAGCATGCTTGATATATAGTATATGTGAACGAAATAGATCTCAGGAAAACAAGTCAAAGAAACTCATCAGAAGTTAATAAGCATTAATGCTACTAAATTTTTGAAATCTTTTAATGATTTTAAAGTCATGGTTAAAAATATGAAAATTAATTTTCAACTAACTTGAACTTTGTAAAATAATTCAAGCTAAACTATTAAACATTACATATCTGATAGATACTTTCAATGTACCTGATGATTTTCACAAGAGAATTACTTAGTTTCAATTGAGTGGACATAGGTCTAAATATTACAGGAAAGGACTTACATTCATTCATTTATTCTTTTTTAGTTAGTTTATGTGTAACACCTGCAGTTTCCCATAGAGGTCAGCTTTCAAAAGGCGTTAGATCTCCTGCAACTGCAGTCACAAGCAGTGATGAGTCACCAGATAGTCTGGTAACTAAATGTGCGTCCTTGGACACCAAATATTGACACTGTTGCTGATGTTAAGAAAGGCTTGCAGACAGGAGCCTAGTATGTCTGTTGCCTGAGAGGCTCTACACATACCTGACCAATACAGTTGCAGCTACTCATAGCCAACCATTGAACTAAGCTAGTGGGCCACAAGGGAAGAGCTAGGGGAAGGACTGAAAGAGCTGAAGGGGATTGTGATCCCATAGGCAGAACAATATCAACTAACTGGACCACTCAGAGCTCCCAGGGACTAAACCACTAATCTAAGAGTACACATGGAGGGAGTCACAGCTCCAGATACATATGTAGCAAAGGATGGCCTTATCTGACATCAATAGGAGGGGAGGCCCTTGATCCTGTGGAGGCTTGATGTCCCAGCATAAGGAGATGCTAGAGTGGTGTGGTGAGGTGGGAATGGAGGTGATGTTGAAGGAACACTGTCATAGAGGTGAAGGGGAGGGGAGTGAGGGAGTACAGGATGGGGAGTTTGTGGAGGGGTAAGCAGGAAGGGGGAGATATCATTTGAAAATAAAGAACACACATGGTATGCAGTCACTGATAAGGGGATATTGACCCAGAATCTCGGAATACCCTAGACACAATCCGCATATCAATAGATTTCTGAAATGATGGAAGGAGAGACCCCTGGTTCTGGAAAGACTGGATGTAGGGGAACGCTAGGACAGAGTAACAAGAGGGGGTTGAATGGAGAAAAGAGGGAGGGAAGGGGGCTTATGGGACTTTCGGGGAGGGAGGAAACAGGAAAGGGGAAGTGATTTGGAATGTAAATTAAAAAAATAAAATAAAAAAAAAGAAAATGTAAATGAATAAAATGATTAATAAAATAAGAAGCAGCAAGTGTTCTTACTCCATGAGACACATCTACAGCCCTTGCTTTCCTTGTTTTTAAAACTTATGGTTGAAAGCATATTTATATGCTGAGGAGTTGAGAGAAGAATGAATAGATGACATTGAGATCATATTTAATGTGAACAGCTGGGAGATGTGTCATTTACTTACATGAAAGACAAGCGTCTAAAGGGACACAATATTCTACAACATTCAACATTACCACAGATTGCCTGGAGGCCAGGAAATATGATAGTTGACTAAAACCACAGAAAATAACTAAGTGGTCAAATTTTTATTCTCTGTAACCAAGCTTCATGCCTTTGGGGAGAGATGTCATTTATCATATCATAAACCATAGTATTCCCCATCAATTATAGTTGCAATTGCCTTTGTTAATTTACCAAAACGTCATTTGCTTTATCCTTTGAGTTCTAGCTCTCCTTTCCTTTCCCTAAATTAGGTATGTAAGTTTCAAATTTTACCCACCTCTTTGAATTACTTACAGGATCTCATCTATGTAACTTGGGATAGTATAGGAAACCACTGTTTTAATCTCTTCAATAAAGCATAATCAACTTTCCATATATCCAAGTTATGTGTCTGTGTGGTCTATATCCAGAGTTTCAATAAACTACCAATGGGAAACAGTTAAAGAAAAAATAGTATAGACTCTTTGTCACAGTAGTAAAGTGCTTTTATAGTACAAGAACCTAAGTTAATTGCTATCACACAAATATGTACTTTGAGCTTATACATTCTTATCATTATTCACAAAATAAAACAATGTTTAACTGCTTCTACAACATTTTTAGATTATATTCTTATTACACATGATCTAGAAATGACTTCAAATATGCAGGAGTATTGTTTTTTGCAAACATTGTGGCATTTTATATAAAGGACTCCACAGACCTGGCATCTGAGGAGATCTTGGGTCAAGAGACAAGGGCACCATATTGCTATAAGGAAAATTACACCATAAAGACAGTAGGCAAAATAAAAGTTTCTCTGAGAGTTGTGAAGGATGCTATAGACACTGGCTTGGCTGCCTCAAGTTTCTATAGTTTCTATAGGAGTGCAACCTCTGGATAAAGACTAGAGTCCACATTTTTTTTTCTTCTGTACTCCATAGGATAAATCTACTTCTTTAAGGACACATCCATTGTTGTTATATTACCTCCATCTTTTCTAAGTAACAGAGAGAAGACAGGTAAGTGATCACTTTTCTCAATATACTCTAAGTCCCCATATACAGTGAAAGTTTAGTTCATCATTGCTCTGCCTCTTATATTCAAACTTTCTTCAAGAACAGAAACATGGGCTGGTGAGATGGATAAATGGTTAAGAATACTTACTATTTTGCCTGTGGGCCCAGATTCAGTTCCTAGAACCCATACCTCAACACATAACTGTGAGTAACTTCAGTTGCATGAGATCCTGTATGCCTTGGTTTTTTTTTTTTTAATCTCCACAGGCACCATACAACTGTGTGGTACAAGCAGAATACTTATAAACAGAAAATATAATAAACAAAAAAATCAGAAAAGAAAGCAGAAATAGAAAAAAAACAAAGACCACAAGTCCATGCAATAAGCCATTCCATCAGAAATATTTCTGACTATTGGGGCAGGTGAAGGTTTACAATAAAGTACAGATATAAATATGCAAATACTAATATTTTTAAACAGCATTCATAAAATTTTAGTAGAATTCATTTTAATTCCTCAATCTCTCTCCCTCCTGCCCTCTCTTTTGTTGGTATCTACTGTGATATGAAGTCTTACTCAGAGTTCTTACAGCAGGAGTTGTTGCCTTGTTTGGAATCAATACCAATGACTCTGGGTTACTTTTGTTGAGCCATAAACAAGCGCGTTTAGATTTGATCACATTTTCTTCTAAGGCATTTAGACTCATCCTAGTTCACTTCTACTGAATGCTTCTTGTTTCTTCTCTGACATATGTAACAGCACCAGGCCACTCTAGTAATAAGATTTGTGTGTGGTTGATAGTCATGTCTGTCATTAAGTTCTGAATATACCATGATGAACAGGCAGTTTTAACTGTTATCCCTGACTTTGCTCAAGTGCAACAAGCTAGCAGAGTTGCCTTGATGTGTGTAAGCTCTGTCTCCTCTCATTTATAATCAGATCTGAAAAGGATAAGGAACCAAATGTTGGAATTTTGAACAAATTCAGATTGCCTTATAGAGAGGAATAGTGAATAGACCAGAGAATGTGCTATCATTGGTAAGAAGCAGGCCAGTTCAACTGAGGTTCAAGACTATGACTCATAACAAAATCACTCAACATGCTTCTCTGGCTTTTTCCTAGCCATGTTGGTTTTATCTGGGATACTAACAAAATATGAGGAGACTGAAATTTTACCAGAGTAAAGTTTTTAATCAATCAGGTGTTCTGGGACAAAAGTGGGATAAAAGAATAAAGGAATAAACATCAAGAAAAAGAGATAAAGACATGTTAAAAGATAAAGGCTGTCTGTGTCCTTCATTCAGGAACATAAACCATTGAGGCAGGAAGCAACCCTCCACACCAAGATGAGTTAATAAATATTAACTCAACAGGTCTTTTGCATTATGTTATGGCTATAAACTTATGGGATGTGGTGGTTATAATAGTAATGGCCTGCATAGATTTCATGTGTTTGAAATCACGAGTGACACTATTAGAAGATGTGGCCTTGTTGGAGGAAGTATGCCACTGTGGAGGTGAGCTTCAAGGTCTCATATATAAGCTCAAACTACACCCAGTGGAGAAGACAGTCTCCTCCTGGCTGCCTTTGAATCAAGATGTAAAACTCTCAGCTCTTCCAGCACCATGTCTGTGTGCATGCTGCCATGCTTCCGGCCATGATGATAATGGACTGAACCTCTGAAACTGTAAGCCAGCCCCAATGAAATGTTTTCTTTTTAATAAAAAAAAAGAAAAAGAAAAAGAGATAATTATATTAAGTATTCTAAATCAGAAACATGGTAGATATTTAAATTTCAAGGAATAAGAAATTTGTAATTCATAAAGGAGGATGTTATATAGCCGTCCTCAGAATTGAAACATTGTCTGTTGGAGGGAGGAGGAAGACACTTGACTAGGGAAACTAAGGAAATTTACAAGCCTCAGGAAAATCCTAAACTTACAAGATTACACGCTCCCCCCTAATGTTATATAAACCATAATAATGAGCAGGTGGAATACTCTGGCCTGCAGAGCTGCCTGCTAAGGAGCTGTATGCAGCTTTTGTGAGCCACTGCCTGTGATGAGGTGTCAGCAGTTGAGCTGTGCACAGGTAGTCTGGCTCCTGTCACAGTTGCAGTCCCCACAACACTGGCAGGAGAGATGTGTGGCTATCAGTCACATAGGAGCAGCACCAATCCTTCCCACATGTAAATAAGGTTTCCCCAAGCTCTCAACCCAAGGCAATGAGAAGTACCTGTTGTCAAACCCTAAATCACCCCCAAAACTCTATATAAATCCTATTCTGAATCCTGTAGAGGATTATTAAAGGTATGTGAGAACTACTCCATTGTCCCAGAGCTTCTGTCATAAGAGCTGTCACACTTGGAAAGAAGTCTGCTCTCCCAAAACACCACCTGCAGCTCTGCCATGCTCCAGGCTAGTCGGTCTTTCGTTGGCCCAGCTTTACACAACTCGGCGCAGGATGAAGTAGGTAATCAGAAGACGGAGGTTGAATCAGTTGTGGCAGCAGAAGCTATGTCTCCCCCCCCCAACCCCCCCACCCCTGCTCTCACACTCTTCCAGAATTCTCACACCCAGCCGGTCAGAGACCTCTGTGGAAAGCCTATGTAAGCAGACCCACAATGAGATAGACTTTACAAATATGCAGTTTTATTTTTGATAACCGATTATATTAATCATAAATCTTATTCATAAAGAGGGAAGACTAGGGTAAGGGTAAGTCTGTTATTGATAAAGAAGTCTCCCATGCTCTAGGAATAACTCTTCACCCCTCTACAATAACCCCACTGGTCATTAAGCAGGACTTGGGTGGAGTTAACTCGTTTGTCTCTCATGGATAACTTTACGAAAGGATGTCAACAGATTTATTAAGTTGCAATGTCTGAAATACAGGTTTACTGTTACTATAAACATAATGGAAATGTAGGAAGTAGTAGACAAATACTTGAATTTATAATATTTATAATATTAAATCACGCTGTATTATAATTGGTTGCTTTACAAATTACCCTACTGAAATCACATGATTATTTCTGTTTCTTTCTTTATTTTTTGTATGTAGAGAAATAACAGTTTTTGTCAAGCTTCATTTTGGGACCTTCATTTACCAGCACATACTGTTCTTAAAAATGTTCTTAAAAAGAAAGAAAGACTAAGTCCTGATAAGTAAGTGTGCTGAATGCTACTTTACATCCCTTTAAAATATTTTCTAATTTGTTCTACACAATAACTTTTCATTACTATCCAATAAATACATACCATATGATGTTTTTTAAAAATAATCATAAAATAATAAATTCTAAGTTGAAATGTGTGAAAATATAATCAGCCCAATAAAGAGTTATTTTCAATTGATTTTCAAAGAAAGATTTCAATAGCACCATGTAACATAATTTTCAAAACCTAAGTGAAAAAGAATATCAAAACTAAAGGCATGGTTATTTTTCCTGGCTTATAGGTCATGAAAGTGCTTCAACCTAAAAAGAATGTAGAAAATAGAAGTCAAATGATAAATTAAATTGAATTTTAGTTGATTAATAAACACAAATAATTTAAATATTTTATGCGTGAGTTTATGCCCCCAACACTCTTACTTTTTTCTAGCTAGAGTTCTCTCCAGACAAAGTTACTAGGGACATATTTGTATTTGCATGGGTGTTGTTTATACTTGTCACCAAGAGAGGCTGTGCATCCCAAGAGAACTGAGGTTTCTCAATGAAAGGATTTTAGAAAACTTCCTGCAGGACACAGGCTTTGGAATGGTGATTTAGGAATGGTTTTGGAAAGAGAGGATGCCAACTAGGCTTCATAAGACACTAATTCAAAGATTGCATAGTCTATAGCTGTGTTAAAAGTTTTAGACCTGATTTTGAATTAAACCTTTTCATCCAGTTCTGAGACAAAATCTCAATGCATGGAATAAAAAGTTGTGATTGATACATGCAAGAGTTGAAATAAGAGTCTATGCTATTATTTATTTTTAAAACCTTCAGTTTTGCCTTCACAGGACCAAGGGCCTCTCCTCCCATTGATGCCTGGCAAGGCCATCCTCTGCTACATATGCAGCTGGAGCCATGGGTCCCTCCATGTGTACTCCTTGGTTGGTGGTTTAGTCCCTGGGAGCTCTGGGGGTTCTGGTTGATTAATATTATTGTTTTCTTATGGGGTTGCAAACCCATTCAGCTCCTTCCGTCCTTTCTCTATCTCTTCCATTGGGATTCCCATTGGGAACCCAGTGCTCAGTCCAATGGTTGACTGTGAGCATCTGCCTCTCTATTTGTCAGGCTCTGTAGGAAATTCGAGGGCACAGAAGAGGGAGTGAGTGGGTGGTGGGGGAACACCTTCATAGGAGCAGGGGAGAGGGAATGGAATAGAGGATTTTGAGGTAGTGGACCAGGAAAGGGGATAACATTTGAAATGTAAATAAAAAAAATCCAATAAAAATTTTTAAAAAGAATGAAAAAGATAAAAATTCAATTTTGATTAATTACTAAGTACCATAATAATGAATTATAACCAGAAAAGTTTATGTATGTATAAAGTGCATGGTGATTTTTAAAGGTGCTTAATTTGCCCATCTATTTAATACTTAAGCATATATGTAGCTTATATACTGTATAAAAGGAAAAATCAATTATCAACTATCAATTTATGATGGAATCATATTCACAAACCTCCTATATCCATTCTGCCTGTTTTTCCAGTCTACTGGCAAGAAAAGAAATTTGGGTTAAGTGTATCTCATTATAAATAACCTACTTTCTTTCTTTCTTTTTTTTCTCTTCCTTCAAGCTGGCCTCAAACTCGTAACCCTCCTGTGTCACTAGCAAATCCTACCAGTGTGAACCACCACAACTGGCTTCTTTTTAATTAATTGATTAATTAATTAATTAATGTATATGTGTTTTCTATGCATGCATTTTTGTGCACTCCATTTGTGTCTGCAGAAGTCAGAAGGGACCAGATTCCTTGGAACTGGAGGTAGAGACAGTTATGTATTACCATGCAGGTACTGGGAATTGAACTCAGGTCCTCTGGTAGAGCAGCTAATGCTTTTAACCACTGAGAAATCTCTTTAGCCCTAGCTCACTTTCTTAACTATATATTCTTGTTCCTCTATACATAGTCTAAGGATGAGGATATGGATAATTTTCAAAATTTAGATAAAATCATAATCAAGTAGCAAAAATTGGAAGTCAATGATCATCATAAATCATGCAACACTCATTCAAATTTTATACCCTTTGCCAACAAAGCATCTTACAAATTCAATAAAAAATATTCAAAGAAGAACTAGTATATTTCTGAGGGAGTTAGAGGACCCAGGAGGAGTTGGAAGTTGGAGAGATTGGAACAGAAATGAAATGAATACAGTATTCACTTTACCAGGTTCTAGATAATACTGTATTTTTTTTTACAATAAGTAGTTTCTCCCTTTATTGTTCTTCCATTATTATAAATAGTAGAGTTATAAAAAGAAAGAGCTATTAGCCTAGAGAATTAGAATCCTGTCAAATCCTTCTTTATAAAAAGCATAGATTCCATCTTCACATTACTTTCCTGGATTCATCTTTTAATTTTACCTTTAAATAAAATAAAAGTCAGAAGGTAGAAGAGACCTGGGTGGGAGAGGGGAAGGGGAGGGAAAAAGGAGACAGGATCAAATATGGGGTGGGGAGAGAGGAGAGAAATCCAGAGGGCAGGAGAATGAATAGAAATATGCAGTTTTGGGGACTAGGGATGAGGGGAACCTCTAGAAAGTCCCAGAGACCTGGGATGTGAAAGGCTCTCAGGACTCAATGGAGGTGACCTTAGCTGAAATACCCAACAGTGGGGAGGTTTTATGAGAAGATTTAATAAAATATAAAATATGTGACTGTGTTTTTTCACAAATGTCTTTGTGGCAGTGCATATGTTGATGCATTTACATATTGCTACCATAATCACACAATAGGAATGTCTATTTGTAGGTAGTTCTGAATACAGAATAGAAATAATATATGAAAATATTTTATAAAGTTTTCTCTCTGGCATAATAGAGAAAAGTCTAAAGTAGTACTGATAATGCTTCTGCTTTCAATATTTAAATTTGTATATACTGCTATATATGCAGATCTCTGTTCATTAATCTAAGTAATAATAAGTAAAATAAAGATGTAGAGGACTCTAAATGAAGAAGTCTGGCTTTAGAGTCTGAGTTTATACTACTTAGGTTTGTGGCCTGACACCTCTATGCATTTATTTGTTTGTTTAATTTTTCTCTTTGATTCATTTAATTATTATTTTTAATTAAAAATATTTTCATAAATTTATTTTGCTCATATTTCTCTCCTCCAATGTATCTCAGATCTTACCCAACCTTCCTATCCACTCAACTCTGTGCCCTTTTTCTCTCTCTTTAAAGCAAACAATCAAATAAAAATAAAGTAGTAAGTACACAAAAACCTCATATGCAGGAAAATAGAAATAGAAAATAAACAAAGACTAATCAGACAAAAAATGCCAAAAATAAAAGTTTATAAAAATCCAATTGGGTTCATTTTGATTGGCTAAAACGTCATCCCTGAAGCATAGTCATACCTAGTGAGAAACTGATTTTGGTTTTTTTTGTTGTTGTTGTTTTGTTTTGACAAAGAGAATAAATTGCAAATAATTTCTTGATTAGAAGTGAGAGCCTGTGTTCCTTTGTCACTCTCAGTGTTGGGACCCCATCCGGCTTGAATCTGTATAGACCTTATTCATGCTGGCCCAGTCTCTTTGTGCTCAAATGGTCATCAATCTTGTTGTGTCTGGATGAAAGTTTTCTTGGAGCCATCAAACTTCTTTGCATTTTAGAGTCTTTCTGCTGCCCTGTCTACATAGACTACTGAGCCTTAAAGAGATGAGTTTCATAAAGACATCTCATTTAGGACTGAGTGCTCCAAAGTCTCTTATTCTGTGCACAGTGTCCAATTTCAGTTCTCTGTTAGTTTCCATATCCTACACTAAGGACCATCTTTGAGGTGGCCTGAGCAATAACTGATGGAAGGGCATAGCAGCATGTCATTAGAATTTATTTTTATGTCCCTACAGCAGAATAATAGTAATATGCTTTCCCATAGACCCATGACTTATCTAATTTCAGATATTTGGCCACTTTAGCAATGCCAGATATGAATTCTAACTCATGGAGTGGTCCTTAAATCCAATCAGAAAGTATTTGCTCTCTCCCATAATATTTGTGTCAATATTATACCCATTCATCTTGCAGGCAGTTCACTGTTGTGGGCCTCAGACATTGTAGCTGAGTGATATTAATGATTAATTTTCTCCTACAATAACATAAAGAGTAGCTATTGTACCATGTACCATGGTCTGATAGTCAGTAGGGGTGAAGCTTCTAGTTAGGCATCAGTTCAACTTCTCTATTTTCTTTTCTTTTTTTTTTTTTCAGATTTGATGTTTTATTGTATAACAAAACAAGTCAGCATTTAGTATCCCCAAATTATTTTTTTTATTTATTTATTTTTATTTTTTTAATTTTTATTTTATTTTATTTTTTTAATTTACATTCCAAATCATGTCTTCTTTTTTTTAGTAATTTCTTTTTTTTAAAAATTTTATTTTCTAAGTTTATTTTTATTTACATTCAAAATCATTTCCCCTTTCCCGTTTCCTCCCTCCCCGAAAGTCCCATAAGCCCCCTTCCCTCCCTCTTTTCCCCATTCAACCCCCTCTCGCTTCTCTGTCCTGGCGTTCTTCTACATCCAGTCTTTCCAGGACCAGGGGTCGCTCCTTCCATCTTCTTAGAAATCTATTGCTATGCGAATTGGGTCTAGGGTATTCTCTATTTTCAATGACACATGTAAGTATCATCTTCAGTACCATGGCCTTACCATCAGGTTGTAGAGAGAAAACAATATCCTTGGCAATAGGGTTTGATGTTTGAGGGTTGCTATAGGGCCCCTTAAGTCTATGGTTAGACAAGATGTAATCCATTTATTCTTGGTATTTAAGGTTTTGCTTGGTGGCACTAATATGTCTAGTTGGTGCATTGTCTCCCTGTTGTTTAGTTTCTTCATTCATATTTCTATCATAAATGTATCAATTTTAGGAAGTGTTTACAGTAATAGGTTTCCACATAACTTTTCAAATGGCCTTCAGCATTGTAATTCCTACCTGTATTTCCTATTTACCATTCTCTTCAATCCCCCTCCCTATTTAATCCTCCAATTCTCATTCACTCTTTGATTCTTCATAACAATATATTCTATTTCCCCTTCCTTGGGAGATCTTTTCCTTTGGCCTAATCCTTTACCAGGAACCCAAATCCCTTAAATTCCTTCCCCCTACCGTGCATTGTATGATATATATTGAAGTCTGAAAAGCTTCAATATTTACATTATTTATCCTCTTGGTTCTGAGTTATCATGCTCAGGATGATTTTTTTCTAGCTCCATCCATTTAACTGTGAATTTCATAAGTTCATGTTTTTAAACATCTGAATACTATTTGATTATGTAATGTAAAACTTTTCATTATCCACTCATTAGTTGATGGATACCTGAGCTGTTTCCAATTTCTAGCTATTATGATTAGAGCAGCAATAAACATGGATGCTCAAGTGTTTCTAAAGGAGTCTGTAGAGCAGGTTATATTTCTTAATCTCTCCAAACTTCAATTTGTATTTTCATCAATATAATTACATCATCATAATTACAAATGTCAAATAATACTTTCCTTAGAGGGCTTTGTAAAGATTTATTTGATAATATATTAAAATCTATAGAACAGATTAATAGCATAAGTATCAAATTATTTTAGCTAAGAATTATGTTACCCTTTCAAATACCCAGAAGTTTTGGAGTAATATCAGAACCAATTAGGATCAATGAATAAATGTTCACTAGATGATTCAAATATAACCAATATTTCTAATAATTATTCCAGAAACACATTATAACTAAAGGAAATAAGACAAAGGTAAATTCCATGTGAATGTATACATACATATATTTATATATGTATACATTCAGATGTGTATAAATGCACACACATATATATATATATATATATGTGTGTGCATTTATACACATCTGAATATATTTATTTGTAAATATATATGTGTGTATATATATATAAACTGTGTATGCATTAAAGTCTAGTAACCATAAATTATTTTGTAAATATACTACAAAGGGCTTATTTATTAGATAATTGAACAAAATTTTAAAATAAAAATTATTTTAGAATATTAGCTGCAATGATTTCACATAAATTGTAACTTACTTTTATATCTTAAATACATATATGTCATAATAAAAAGGGTAATTTTCCAACACATACTATTGATTTTGTTTTATCTTTGTCGTTCATGTACCTCTAATTTGTTTATGTCTTTTCATCTCATACCTTAATGTAAAAAGTATATGCTTTAATTATTAATAATAATTTTGAAAATAAACACAATTATCTTATAGTAAGCATATATATGCTTATGATATGACTATACTCATTTAAGCAATCAACTCTGTAGGCAACTCTCATTGAGGTTTTATGAATATAACGGGTAGTTCTAGGAAAATAGGTTGTAATGAATCTGTCCTATTAGGATACAAACCATATATCCACCAGTTTTTCTTATTTTATTTCTTATGTTTTTTCAGACACTAGAGCTTTGTATGATTGTAGACAAATTACCAGCAAATTTCCAACCGAGTACAAAAATATAAGCTTATTTGTAAGCTATGTATTGACAAAATATAAAACAAGGTATGGAGAATGGTAATTCTGGCTACATAAAATTCAATTCATAATTTATACAATTAATTGCATGCTATAGAAAATCCCAGCCTATACTTTAAATTATTGAATAAACAATTAAACAGTCATAGTAAATTAAAGACCCAAGGGAAGTAAAGTCAAAACTGCAATAGATCTAAAATATCTGGAATGTGTTATGATAAGCAAAGTACTATGACATAATTTTCTTCTAATAAAGAAAGAGAACTCAGTCTATCACTTTAATAACATTATTATGATTATTTATACAGTTTTTGTTAGGGTATGTTCCAAGTAATTTCCATACTTGTGACAATTAAACCACACATTTATCAGATATATCATGTTTACCTGAAATATTTATTAGTGACTTTTCTTTTTTTTATTTATTTATTTATTTTTTTGGTTTTTTCGAGACAGGGTTTCTCTGTATAGCCCTGGCTGGCCTGGAACTCGCTCTGTAGACCAGGCTGGCCTCGAACTCAGAAATCCGCCTGCCTCTGCCTCCCAAGTGCTAGGATTAAAGGCGTGCGCCACCACCGCCCGGCGACTTTTCTTTTTTTATTAGATATTTTCTTTATTTACTTTTCAAATGTTATCCCCTTTCCTGGTTTCCCCTCTGAAAACCCCCTAACCCATCCCCCTCCCTCTGCTCAACGACCCACCCACTCCCGCATCCCTGTCCTGGCATTCCCCTACACTGGGGCATCAAGCCTTCACAGGACCAAGGGCCTCTCCTTCCTTTGATGTTTTCAATGGGGAAAATAAATTATTTTTAGGCTGTTTTATTTTGGTTGTTATTTAATCTTTTAGAGCTTAAACTTCAGTTAGGTTAGCTTTTTGGATGAACTTATTTTAAAAGTTATAAAAGCTTTATGGTAGCTTACTATAATAATAAATTTATTTCAATTTCCTAATATGTTATATATAGTAAATAGAGTTTTCTATTGTTTGCACTAAAATTCTATGTTATATACAGTAAATAGAGTTTCTATTGTTCATACTCATATTCTTTGTTAAACATTTCTTAGAAGAGCATGACTTGTTGCTAGTATTTATCTAATTAAATAGAGCTGTGTGCAGGTTGTAGTTGCAGTGTACAATTGCTCAACAATTTTGTCTAGGTTTTTGGTTTTGTTTGTTTTTAATTTGCACAGAAGAATTAATATAGCTCTTACTTAATCATTGTAGTATATTAAAATTACAGAAACCACAATAATAAAGAAAATAAGAAAGGATATAAAGGAAATGAGAGATAACATTAACAGTCTTCATGATTGATATTCATGACTTTATGTTTTGCTGAAAATTGTTTGTAAATGGACATAGTGCTTCATTTCTAGCCAAATGTCAAGGTCTACCCAAACAACTATTCTCTACACTTCATTCACTTGAAATAATTGTATGAACTATCCAATAATCTGAATGATCACCTTGACTTTATTTGCATTTAATACAGTCATTGAAAGATTTGGACTTACATATTTATTTTTATTATTTTGTCCCATTTATGTAGTGTAATTAATTATAGTTATGCTTTGAAAATACATATTCTGAGTAAATTCAAGAACCATCTAGTATTTCTTTAGGATTTATGATTATAAATGGAAACAGACTGTCTTTAAATGTTTTAATCAAGAGAAAGTAGCAGATTCTAAGCAATGTGATTTCTGAAGCTAGTTTATAAAAGTGAAACCACTTTCACCCAGAGAGCTTCATACATTTATCATTTCTTCCCTCAACTCACCTTAGTGTTCCTAATCCACCTTCCTTTGAATTCCATATATTCTTTTTATTTTTAATAACTCATTAATTCTATCTATTGCTGCATCTATGTTCATAGGTGTTCTGCTGGGGCCTAAGCAATGCAGCAGTGGCCACCTCCCAAAAGGAGAGTAATTCTCCTTCCTTCCTTCAGCGTCCATCAACCAGTAAAAGGAGTATACCTTAGGGCTTCCTCCACAGATATGTTGGAATTCTTATTACCTTAATCTTATGTAAGTCTTTTGAATTCTACCCCAAATGCTGAGATCATGCATGCAACAATCATGTCGTGACCAGAATCTTCATTCTATACCTCTCTTTCCAGCTTCACGGACTTATTGTCCATGCATTCCCTCTTCAAGGTTTCTTGCATCTGGGATGGTGGAAGGTTGATAGAGATAATCCACCTCAGCTGATTACTCAGCCATTTAATCTTAGTTCTTTGACCAGTTTTACATTTTTGCAATAGCTACCACCCACCACTAAAAGAGACTTCTCTGACCTAAGACTAGCAAAATGTTATGGCTATAAACATAAATAAATACTTAAAATGCAGTTAGACAGCATGCCAGTTTCTCCTATAAGAATCTTCTCAGTCACAGGATTTTGAAAAGATTTACAGAATCAGGCATAAAACCATTCCATTGAAACAGGCCTTATATCTATGAGGAGAGATTAGTTACCCCAATAACCATCATGGCAGTCTTGCAGTCTGAGCATATCTTCAAGCAAGATAGTCTTCTATCTAGCCTGCAAAGACCAGAGCTGGGTAAGACTACAGATGCCTTTTATTCCCCAGAAGCCTTACAAAAACTTCTGGGCCTTTCTTACATGATACCTGCTTTTGAAATCAAACCTGATCATAGGGTAAGCAAACCCAGATGACATATCATGTAGAAGATTTGATCACTAGTTCCAAGTAAAGCCTCCTGCACAGCAAGGGCTGAGGGAGATATGTGAGTGAGCCTAAAAGGATTATAATGTAATTTGATGTAATTTATTAGCAAAAGCAGGGGGAAGCAGTGCTGAACAATACCACTAGGTGATGTTCCAGTAGGAGTAAAATAATTTTGTTAATATTTGTAGCCATCAGTTTGAAATACCAACTTCAATCAAAGAATGTGTATGCTTTTAATAATGTTTCTCATTTTCCTGTATCCTTATAGATTGATTGCAAAATAAATCATATGGAAGAAGACTGTTGGTTACTTTTTTGTGAAATTTCCTGATAAAGTTAATAGCCCAAAGGCCATTGATGAGTAATTCTTACAACTGGCAATTTGCTATATACAAGTAGTTTGATTTATATTTGAGTGTGATTATAGATATCTTACTGAAAATGCTTTGAATACATTTATCTAAAAAAGTGAAAATTATGTAAATTATTAATAATCTCGCAGAATTAGTGAATCTGAGTGATTAAGACAAAATACATGCCTCTACTTTTCAGTGTCAGAAAGATTATTTTTCTGTATGAATATATACTACGTATCTCAGTATTTTGTACTTCATTAATCTCTATTAACACAATTACTTGAATACCCGGTCTCCTCATTTTAATGGAATAATTTATTGCTTAAAATTAAATTTCAAAATTATTTTTTTCTCTGCAGCAGTTGCCTATCTAGAAATTATCTGGTACATTCATTAAAGAAAGTTTATTTTTGTTTTGAGATCAGAGTTCTTCACTATATAATTGCTCTGGTGTACTCTCCACAAAGACAGAAGCTAGTTATTTTCAGTAATTGGGATACTAATGAGAATGTAGACGTATTGCAATGACAGAAGAACAAAACTACAGAACACTGAAAAAAGCCAGACAGAGTAAAGGCCATGACCCTGGTAATTATACCCTCAAATGACTCAATATCTTTGTCAGTGTATCGGGGTCCTGTTATCCTAATGAGTAGTTAACTTCACCTTTTTGCGTATTTGTCAGATTTTTTTTAGACTAGCTATAAAGTCGTTTATTTTTTGGAATTTTTTAGTCTCTAAAATTGTTTGGATTTGGTAATCTATAGTTCTTCAATATAAACTTTGATTATATTTTATCTCTTGTCATAGGTTATTTTTGTCTCCTTTTGTTTTATATTCTATACTAAAACTGGTTTTTAGATATATTCAAATTTATGATTATTAATTCTTTATTAACAATTTATCTTTACTGCAAATTATTTTATTATGTAATAAGCTGTCTAGTTTCTCTAGTCAAGATTAGCTTATTTATTTAATGAACATAAGATTTTGTCTTTCAATGGAGTTTTGCAATTTTATTTCCTATTTTCCAGACGATTGTTTAAACGAGTATTTTATGACATTTAATTGTTCATATTACAAAGGCATTTTACAGATTAAGAGACCAAGTGTCATACCATCCAGCAAAAATATTATTGCTTACAGTGTAGCTAATAGATGATGTTTTAATTCATTGTTGCTAGCAAAACAATCATGAAATTCTTAGTCACTATATCAAATGGCATCTTATTTTGAAGTCATACAAGCATAGAGTATCCATAATATTTTGAGATTCATCCATTCTTAGCTTGAATTTGCTCTTATCAAATGATGTCTTAATACCCTTTCTTTGATACTGTCATTTCTCTATATAGTATGTCACATATTCATTTGTGGTAAACAGATTGGCATGAGCTAGTATTGTGGTAAATATCATTTAGGGGTTTTTGCCCTACCTTAGATAATTTACTTGCCAAATAAAACATATAAAAATTTCATATTCATAATAAGCCTTAAAGCACTAGAGCTGGGCAGATGTCAACCCTCTATGCTATTTTCTCTATGTTCCTATCAATAACCCCAAGTTATCATTTGCTATGTTCAGCATGGACTGCTCATGGCCAGCCCTCTGGGCTATGTGCTCAAATTCCATGCTTCCCTACAGTGACTTCTTTCTTCTTATTCCTCTCTCTCCTTATGTGATCCCTGCCTGAGATCCTATGCCTCAGAATGCTCATCCCCAGTTGTAGGTTTTCGTAATCTTTTTTTTTATTTTCCGAGACAGAGTTTCTCTGTAGTCCTGACTGTCCTGGAACTCACTCTGTAGACCACGCTGGGATTAAAGGCGTGAGTCACCACTGCTCGGTGGTTGTCTTAATCTTTATTGACCAATTATTGATAACTTAGGGGTCAAGGTTTTCACACCCGAAGATGGTGTATGTGAAGATCTGCTGTCTTGGAGCAACCAGACCTTGGGTTCAGAATTCAGCACTTGAATACAAACAGCACCAGACCAATCTCCTATAAACCAAAGCAATTAAGAAGTTTCACATTTCAGTTTTCTTGCCATATTTTCTACCTGTCACATTCTGTCTTCAACAATGGCAAAGTACTTGAAATTGTAGGGATGTATATTTCTCTCTTCAACATACTCTTCTGTCTAAAAAGCCCATCTTCATTAATCTTCTCTAGTCTCAGACTCCATTTTGCATCTGCTTTCCAAGTTCACCCACAGTGCTTCCTTTTCCTAGATCATTTTTTTTATGTATAATGCATTATTATAATATGTAGTACTTCTCGCCTGATACTGATCTTAAGGTCACTTATTATTTCTCTCTTATATCACCTAAGTCATTTGGAAAAAGAAAGTGCATCACTTGCCTAAGGACATGCCCTATGGCTGTGCTGACGGCCAGCTACCATAGGTCAGGTACTGAGGGAGATGTGTGGAGTGGACGCTAATCACTCAACAGACTTTTCTCTGAGGGGGCAAATCTTCATTTTCTGGGACCAGCAAACAAAGTGGAAAAACAACACATGTGTGTGCATGCACACACACATAAGCACATGCATGTGTACACGCATGGCCGTGGGCGTGTGCATGTACACACACACACACACACACACACACACACAGACACACACACATACACACACACACACACTTACTTGATAGATGAAGCAAGGTTCCACCAACTTCATTATTTTTCACATAGCTTATATCCCCCAGCAAAATCTCTCAAGTAGAATAGAAATTACAATGTCATTACATTCTATTTTTCTTTAAGTGAATAATTACAATAAGTACAAGTGAAAAACAGCATGTTCGCCAATACCCTTACATGATTAAATATTTTATGTATTACATATGGAAAAACGAAATGATTTCCAAGGACCAACTTACTTCATGTTGAAGTAACTTTTATAGATTAACAAAGTATAAGCAAGGGTATATTTTTCTCAGCTGGTGCCTTTACTGTAAGGTTACAATTTGTGGTTACAAAGAAAGAATCAATCATCTTATTATTTATCTTAAAAATAATCTTATAAAAATTCTTTAAAAATTAAATTAAATTAAAATTAAAATTTTAATTTAATTTTAATTTTAATTTAATTTAATTTTAATTTTAAAATTTAAAATTATTTTAAATCCTCAGTGTGAATACCTACTCATTAACATTTTTTATTAAATCATATCAGGAAGTTGAGGGCCAAAATGGATAAAGATATTAATCATCACCTTCATCACCAGCCCAGCTTTAGCATGAAAGGCACATCAGCTAGTGCTAGGTGAGCTGTCATTGTTCTTGTTCTCTGAGCTCAATTACCTAGAGTGGGCTTTTCAGAATTTTAAAATGTTCTCCAAGAGTCTTTACATCAAAGCCACTAACAAAACCATTTTAACCTAAGTATGCTAACAATCTATATCTCTAAATTCTTTCTAAGGGTGATGGAAGAATCCAATGGCAACAAGTGGAAAAGATCAATTGCTATTATTGTAAGTGTCAATGGCAATTCCCTATGAGAGACTGTAAATCACCTTAGCATTTTCATACAACTTATAGATTATGAGGAATAACAGTGAAGGCAACAGTCAGGGTGAAACTCTGTAACATCATGAAGTCCTCAGGACCATAGTCCTCTGAGCATAGCCCTCCATGAGGAAACTCTATTGTTGTGCTAAAGTGTGGGCTGTCCTTCATGAGTTCTAAAGCTGTTATTCCTCATGCAACCCATAAAGTCCTGAAAAGTAATGTAGCCCTTCCTTGTGTGGAAAGCTGAAGAGAGACAAAGCAAAACAAGAGTCATTATCACTAGTAGGTTAAGAATCCCTGGTCCTGGGAAGACTGGATGTAGGGGAACGCCAAGACAGAGAAGCGAGAGGGGGTTGAATGGAGAAAAGAGGGAAGGGGGCTTATGGGACTTTCGGGGAGGGAGGAAACGGGAAAGGGGAAATGATTTTGAATGTAAATAAAAAAAAAACTTAGAAAATAAATAAATAAATAATAAAACTCTAGAAAAAAAAAGAAGGAAGAGTCAAAAAGGGTAGTACCACAGTAGGGTCAGTTTATGGAAACCATAATAATCATGATGATTATACAGGTAGAAAGAGCAATCTATTCTTATACCTAATCTTTCATTCATAAAAATGTTATTGAAAATCTGTATGGCTTTAGATTACATAACTTCTTTGATCTTGCTCTGTATCACCACCAAAGGAATAAGGGTACATACTCTCATATATTTCTGCTATTGAACTGAACAGTAATAATCTCAAATCTCACAAGTTTGTAGACAGAGAATTCAAGGCTTCAATTTAACTTTATTTTCCATCATGGATATTGATTCTCCTGGGTAATGAAAATAAGTCTTACTTCAAAAAAAAAAAAGAATCACGCCAAATTGTTAAGTTCACAAATTAAATCAGAAAGGTAAAGATGGCCTATCATCAGGAAGGCCAGTTTTCATATTGACCACATTTGACAGAAGTTGGAGAGGTCTGACCTTAAGTTCAAAGCCATCCAGGATGTGTGGCTGTCATTAGTAAAGCAGGGAACCACCACAAATGGTAATGAGAGACTGAAACTGAGTGTTCTATGGCCTTTGACTTGTACCCAAATGTCACAAGTGGAACAAACATCACTCACTCACTCACTCACTCATCAACTCCAGTTTATTGTTCTTTACTTTCTGTCATCAAGCCTTCAAATCTCAAATTGTGTTTTCTAGTATACAATATGAAGATTGCAAATTTGTTAAGTTTTAAAAAAGACTATTTCCAGAGATAGAGATGGAATTTTTTTTGAGTCAAATGAGGTTAAAAATAGATATTTGGGTATGGTGACTCATAAGTTATATGTTAGGGTATGTACTTAAGAATATGTATATGAAAAGTTTTATCCCATTTATCTATCATCTCTGTATCTATGTATGTATCTATGTATATATCTATGTATCTATCTGTCATCTATCTATCCAATTATCTATCATTTATCATCTACTAACTATGAATCTATGTATGTATGTATGTATGTATGTATGTATGTATGTATCTATCTATCTATCTATCATCTATCTATTTATCTATGTACCTGGCTATTTGTTTATCATCTATCTATGTATGTATCTATCTTTCTATTTATCATCTATCTATCATCTATCTATCTATCTATCTATCTATCTATCTATCTATCTATCTATCATCTATCTATCATCTATTTAACTATGTGTGTGTATGTATATATATATATATATATATATATATATATATATATATATATATATATATATATATATATCTGTACTTACTGACCATCTTCCCAGCTTTAAAGTTTGCTATTAGATAGCGACATGTATCTGTGTGCTACATGATGAGATATGATGACAGGTTGAAAGCCTGCTAGTTATGTCAGTGAGTTAGAGGTTTATTTTTTCCAGCTATGTCATTGCCATCAGAGCTCCAGATGACTGTGTCCTCCATAGATTCTCCAAAGTTCAAGAGTATGCAGCTTGTAAACTCTCTTATTTCAGTCATGTGAGGAGCAAAGACCTATGTCCACCTCACCATGAGAATGAGCTTCCACTGGATGTTTATGCTTTCTGAAAAGAGATGTACTGAATAATTGAGGTCCAACTGGCATATAGAACTTAAAATTTTCAGTGATTAGAGCAACAATATATACAAGGTTTACCAAAGTAAAAACAAATACAATAAACCAGATGTGAAGTAAAAATCTAATTCTCTCAGTCAATGAGTTATACAGTTTAGAGAGCAGATTAATAATGAACCACAAAACATCAGAATAAGGGGTAAAAACCTGGGAATAGATCTAAGGCTTTCTGTCCTAGAACAAAATTGTAACAGGAGACAATAGAATGACCGTAGGAGGAAATAATCCTGAAGACACAAAATGACTTGTCACTATTAGTGTAGCACAGTGCATGTGCATGTGTGTGTGTGGTATGTGTTTACATGTTTGAGGGGTTATCCTAAAACACTAAGGATGCTCCTGAGAGCTGGGGTGTCCTCCATAATGACAACTTGTTCCTTAGTGGAACTTGTTTAAAGAGAATTAACTACTGTCATTAAGGATAAATCAATGGTGGTAAGGGAAAGAGAAACATTAACTACACTAGGTGTGTGATAGCACAGGACTTGAATTTCAGCAGTCAAATGCCAGAGGTTGGAGTATGTTGAGTCCAAGGATAGCCCCAACCACATATTGAGACTCTGTCTCAACAAACAAAGAAAGCTATAAAACAACACAGTCATTGAATTCACATGAGTTTTGAGAAAGACATCTTTTTTGAAATTAAGTATTTATTTTTACTTATTCATTTTACATTCCACTCACTGTCCTCTCCCACAGTCCTTACTCCACCCCCTTCCCTTCTCCTCAGCAGAAGGGAGTGCCCCTGGATATTCCTCCCACATTATCACATCAAGTTTCTGCAAAGCTGGGCACATCTTCTCTCACTGAGCCCAGACAAGGCAGCCCAGTTAGAAAATATCCTATGTACAGGCAACAGCTTTTGGGATAGTTTCCGTTTCAGTTGTTTAGGACCTAAATGAAGAGCAAGCTGCATATCTGCTACATATGTACAAAGAGGCCTAGGTCCAGCCAATGTATGCTCTCTGGTTGGTGGCTCAATCTCTGAGAGCCCCAAGGGTCCAGATTAGTCTTCCTGTGGAGTTCCTATCACCTCCAGGGCCCACAATCTTTCCTCTTATTCTTCCATAAGAGTCCCCAAGCTCCATCAACAGCTTCCCTGTAGGTATCTGCATCTGTCTGAGTCAGCTGCTGGGTGGAGCCTCTCATAAGACAGCCATGCTAGCTAAACTCCTGTTTGCAAGCATAACAAAGTATCATAGTGTCAGGAACTAGTACTTGCCCATGGGATGGGTCTCAAGTTGGTCCAGTTATTGGTTGGGATTCTCTCAGTCTCTGTTCCATCCACTGTCCCTACATTTCAAGTAGGCAAGATAAATTTTGGGTCGAAAGTTTTATGGGTTAGCTGGTGTCCCTGATGCTCCATTGGGGTTCCAGCCTGGCTAGAAGAGGTGGCCTCTTCAGGTTTCATATTGCTATTACTGTGATTCTCAGCTTAGGTCATCCCCATTGATTCCTGAGTGCCTCCTCTATTCCAGGTCTGTTGCACATCTTTGAGATGACCCCACACCATCCCCAGCTGCAGATTTCCATTCATTCTTATGGCCATCTGGCCATTCCTCCTGTCTTTCCAAAGTGGTTATACAAGTTTGCATTCCCATGGGCAATGCAAGAGGAAAACAGATATTCTAACTGACAGATACGCTTAGAATTTTATTTATCAAGGAAATATGTCAGAAGAGTGATAATTGGATATGAGCTTCTCTGGCAATGAGAATCCTTACAAATATTATTTTCTTTAAATAGAACAAATTTAAATAATACTATAATAAGATTTTGAGTTTGAATATCCACCAATTTACCAATCTGTTTTTAGGACAAGACATTTTAGTAGCCTATCATCATCATGTCTGAGAATCGCTTCCTCATTTGAGTAGAATTTAAAATGACAAATCCAACACATTTTAAACACAGATGTCCAGGTTTTTCTTTACCTTTAGTTCTTCTCCTTGAAAGAGAATTCTCTATTTCTCAGTTTTTTTATTTTTTTTTCTGATTTTTCTGCTGGTTATGATGAAACTTATAGTTCAGCACTCCTATATCTATGTTTCATGTTTCCCATGAGTTCTCTCTCTCTCTCTCTCTCTCTCTCTCTCTCTCTCTCTCTCTCTCTCTCTTGCGCACGCGCGCGTATAAATTGCCTGTCTTTCTATAATTTCAGTATTGGCTGGTTGTGATCTTCAGCATCTGTGCCTGGTATTGAAATTACCATGCACTTTGCCTTGAGTTGATAATTTCGTGGCACTTTAGTCACACCTGGGTGCTCACCAGATTCAATTCCACCTACCTTTTATTCTGTGTTTGTGTCTTCGATGTGGTTATTACATGTTCTGTTCCATGCAGGCAACTATTTAAAGCTACAGTGTTTCTTCTAGAGAGTTTTGAAATGTTTAGTTATTTTACAGAACATCTGATTGGCTAAATCAGTGAGATATATATACATACACACATTTTTTTAACTTGGAAAACTCAAACTTTGCAATACAACATTTGTATTTTTATTGGAACACAAATGACCTTTTAATCTAACATAGTATCTTAAAGACATATGTTCCTACTTTCTCAGAATTATAAGTGACTTACAGTCTAACATACGATACGAAGCTGAATACAAGACAAAATATCTAAGGACTTTAGACTAAGGTCAAACTATGATGAAATAATATGTATTTCCCTCCATTTGTCATCTTTTTATGTAACCTTTTTTATTAATAATTCCAATTAGAATAGTGAAGATTTATTTCAGTGGTGTAACTTTTTAAAGAAGTACATTATTTACTGTGAAAGGTGTTGACACATTTTTTATTGGATACTTTATTTACATTTCAAATCTTTTCCCCATTCCCAATTTCCTACACAGAAACCCCCTATTTCCTCCCCCTTCCTCCTGCTTCTATTAGGATGTAGCCCTACCCACCCACCCTCTCTACCTCAGAGTCTTCACACTCCCCTACACTGAGGCTTTGAACTTTCACTGGATCAAGGACTTCTTTTCCCTTTGATGCCCAACAAGGCCATCCTCTGCTACATACGTGGCTGGAGCCATGGGTCCCTCTATGTGTACTCCCTGGTTGTTGGTTTAGATCCTGGGAGCTCTGGTTAGCTGATATTGTTGCTCTTCCTATGGGGTTGCAAATCCCTTCAGCTCCTTCATGGCACTTCTCTAAGTCCTCCACTGGAGACACCTACTCAGTTCAATGGTTGGGTGAGAGCATAAACCTCTGTATATATCAGGCTCCGGCAGAGCCTCTCAAGAGACAGCTATATTAGGCTCCTGTCAGTATGCACTTCTTGGCATCCATAATAGAGTCTGTGTTTGGTGACTGAATATGGGATGGATCCACAGGTAGGGCAGTGTCTGAATGGCCTTTCCTTCAGTCCCTGCTCCATACTTTGTTTCCATATTTGCTCATATGAGTATTTTGTTACCCCTTCTAAGAAAGACTGAAACACCCACATTTTGGTCTTCCTTCTTGTTGAGCTTCATGTAGTCTGTGAATGGATCTTGGGTATTCTGAGCTTCTGGGCTAATATCCACTTATCAGTGAGTTCTTATCATGTGTGTTCTTTTGTGATTGAGTTACCTCACTCAGGATGATATTTTCTACTTCCATCCATTTGCCTGTCAATTTCATGGAGTCACTGTTTTTAATAGCTGAGCAGTACTCCATTGTTTAAATGTTACACATTTTCTATATCCATTCCTCTGTTGAAGGGCATCTGAGTTCTTTCCAGCTTCTGGCTATTATAAATAAGGCTGCTATGAACATAGTGGAGCATGTGCCCTTGTTATATGTTGAAGCATTTTTGGGGTATATGCCCAGGAGTAGTACAGCTGTGTCCTCAGGTAGTATTATGTCCAATTTTCTGAGAAACTGCCAGATTGATTTCCAGAGTGGTTGTACCAGCTTGCAATCCCACCAACAATGGAGGAGTGTTCCCCTTTCTCTATATCCTCACCAGCATCTGCTGTCACCTGACGTTTTGATCTTAGCCATTCTGATTGGTGTGGGGTAGAATCTCAGGTTTGTTTTGATTTGCATTTCCCAGATGACTAAGGATGTTGAACATTTCTTTAGGTGCTTCTTGACCATTCAGTTTTCCTCAGTTGAGAATTCTTTGTTTAGATCTTTACTCCATTTTTTTAATAGGGTTATTTGGTTCTCTGGAGTCTAATTGTAGGTGATGCTTGGACCTATGACTCCTGATCTCTTTCCTAGATTTTCTATCTCCAGGGTAATCTCCCTTTGCGGTTTCTTTATTGTTTCTACTTCCATTTTCAGATCCTGGATGGATTTGTTTAATTCCTTCACCCATTTGGTGGTGTTTTCTTGTAATTCTTTAAGGGACTTTTGTGTTTTTACTCTTTAAGGGCTTCTAGCTGTTTACCTGTGTACTCCTGTATTTCTTAAAATCCTATATCATCATCATGAGAAGTGATTTTAAACCTGAATCTTGCTTTTCTGGTGTGATTGGTTATCTAGGACTTGCAATGGTGGGAGACTGGGTTCTGATAATGACAGGTTACCTTAATTTCTGTTGCTTATGATATTGCCCTTGCTTCTCGCCATATGGTTATATCTAGTGCCACCTTCACTCACTGTCTCTGACTAGAGCCTGTCCCTCCTATTATCCTGGTCATATCAGGACTCCTCAGAGTCCAGCTATCTTTTTGATCCTGTTATCCTGAGATCCTGTGTGTAAGAGCTTCTGGGAGTCAATCTGCATCTGGTATCCTGAAATTCTGCTGTGACCAGCACCTGAGGCTTGTGATCTGTGATCCTATGATCTTGGGTGTGTTAGAGCACCTGGGAGTCAAGCTTCCTCTGGGTGTTGTGGGACTTGGTGCGGAGCTAGCACCCAAGGTCTGCTCAGGGCACTGGCTTAGACCGGAAGGAATCTGTGCCTCTTTCTTGCAGGGGGTTCCTTTGTCCCTGGATCCCCGGAGGTCCCAGTTACTCCCAGGTTGGGATGGATGTTGAGGCTTCCTCACCTATGATCCTGGGAATGTTAGAGCACTTGAGAGTCCAGTTTCCTCTGGGTGTTGCAGGATTGGGTGCACAGCTTGCACCTGAAGAGTGCTCAGGACAGAGACTCAGACTGGAAAATGGCACTTGTTTTTTTATTTATAGCCCAAATGTAACCAGTGTTTCATGTAAAGTTCTCAAGAGATTTGGCTCAAAATAAACAGGGTTATAGTTCTTTGGGGTTTGTGATGGTTGATTAAAAAGTGAAAGATCTGTATGACAAGAACTTCAAGTCTCTGAAGAAAGAAATTGAAGAAGACCTCGGAAGATGGAAAAATCTGCCATGCTCATGGATTGGCAGGATTAATATAGTAAAAATGAGCATCTTACCAAAAGTAATACACAGATTCAATGCAATCCCCATCAAAATCCCAACTCAATTCTTCATAGAGTTAGAAAGAGCAATTCAAAAATTCATCTGGAATAACAGAAAACCCAGAATAGCTAAAACTATTCTCAAGAGTAAAAGAACCTCTGGGGGAATCAGTATCCCGGACCTCAAGCTGTACTACAGAGCAATAGTGTTAAAAACTGCATGGTATTGGTACAGTAACAGACATGTAGATCAATGGAACAGAATTGAAGACCCAGAAATGAATCCACACTCCTATGGTCACTTGATCTTTGACAAAGGAGCTAAAACCATCCAGTGGAAAAAAGATAGCCTTTTCAACAAATGGTGCTGGCTCAGCTGGAGGTCAACATGCAGAAGAATGCAAATTGACCCATCCTTATCTCCTTGCACTAAGCTCAATTCTAAGTGGATCAAAGATCTCCACATAAAACCAGACACACTGAAACTAATAGAAGGGAAACTAGGGAAGAACCTTGAACATATGGGCACAGGGGAGAATTTCCTGAACAGAACTCCAATAGCTTATACTCTAAGATCAAGAATAGACAAATGGGACCTCATTAAATTACAAAGTTTTTGCAAGGCAAAAGACACTGTCAAAAAGACAAAGCGGCAACCAACTAACTGGGAAATGATCTTTACCAACCTTACATCCGACAGAGGGCTAATATCCAAGATATACAAAGAACTCAAGAAGTTAAACTCCAGAGAGGCAAGTAACCCTATTAAAAAATGGGGTACAGAGCTAAACAAAGAGTTCTCACCTGAAGAATATCTAATGGCTGAGAAGCACCTAAAGAGATGTTCATCATCCTTAGTCATTAGGGAAATGCAAATCAAAACAACCCTGAGATTCCATCTCACACCAATCAGGATGGCTAAGATCAAAAACACAGGAGACAGCAGTTGTTGGCGAGGATGTGGAGAAAGAGGAACACTCCTCCACTGCTGGTGGAATTGCAGGCTGGTACAACCACTCTGGAAAGCAGTCTGGCGGCTCCTCAGAAAACTGGGCATGACACTTCCGGAGGATCCGGCTATACCACTCCTGGGCATATACCCAGAGACTTTACCTGCATGCAATAAGGACACATGCTCCACTATATTCATAGCAGCCTTATTTATAATAGCCAGAAGCTGGAAAGAACCCAGATGTCCCTCAACGGAGGAATGGATTCAGAAGATGTGGTATATTTACACAATGGAATACTACTCTGCAATTAAAAACAATGAATTCACGAAATTCCTAGGCAAATGGTCAGAACTTGAAAATATCATCCTTAGTGAGGTAACCCAATCACAAAAGATCACACATGGTATGAAGTCACTGATAAGGGGATATTGACCCAGAATCTCAGAATACCCTAGACACAATCAGCATATCAATAGATTTCTAAAAAGATGGAAGGAGAGACCCCTGGTCCTGGAAAGACTGGATGTAGGGGAACGCCAGGACAGAGTAATGAGAGGGGGTTGAACGGAGAAAAGAGGGAGGGAAGGGGGCTTATGGGACTTTCGGGGAGGGAGGAAACGGGAAAGGGGAAGTGATTTGGAATGTAAATTAAAAAAATAAAATAAAATAAAATTAAAAAAAAAAAAAAAAGGCCAACTTTATTGGATTTAGAATCACCATGAGAACACACTTTTGCTTAGGTCAATGAGAGTATTTTCTGAGATACTTAACTAAAGAAGAAAGAAACATTCTGAGCCTGGGGAGCATCATTCTATGGAAGGAGGTTCTGGACAGAAGAAAATAAGTTAAGTGAAGTGTCTTTTGTTAGTGTTATTACTACTGTGATGAAACACCATGACCATAATCATATTTGGAAGAAAGAGTTTAGTTGGCTTACATATCTAAAATCATAGCCCACTGAGAGAAGCATAGGCAACAACTCAAACTTGAACAGGGAAACCTGGAGGTGGGAGCTGATAAAGAAGTCATGAAATAAATGCTGCTTACTACAGGGTGGTTCTTATGGCTTACTCAGTCCGTTTTCTTATAAAACCCAGAACCATTAGCTCAGAGGTGTCCCCATCTGCAACGGGCTGGGCCATCCCACATTAATAACTTATTAAGAAAATGTCTATAGCTAGAGTTGTATACAGACATGTTCTCAGTTAAGGTCCCCTCTTCTCGGATGACTCTAGCTTGTGTCAAGCTGACATAAATCCAGGCAGTGCATGAAGTCAGTAGCACTGTTATTCATCTGTGACTATTAATGCAGTGTGACTGGCAGCCTTGTGCTCTTGCTAGGGTGCCTTGACCACCATGATAAACAGTTCTGGCAAACTCTGAGCCAATATCAAAACTTTTTTTTTCCTTCGTCACTGTCACAGCAGTGAAAAAAATAACTAATATTAGGCTTTTCAAAAATTTGGGGGCAACTTTTATTTTTTTCTCTGTGCAAACTTTTCCATCACTACAAACTGAAGTGGAAATTTCTGGTATCTTTGGAAACTCAGTTATGTCATGCTATTTTTTTCTGGAAACTGTCTTATGAGAGGTTGTTTTGCTATAGCAGAAAAGTAACTGGATATTTTGCTGAAGCAGAAACGTTATTTTTCTGGATAATGCCTGGAAAAAAAAGGGCATGTGATGTTTTTCTGGAGCAGAGGCTTGAGAGGACATGTGATATTTGGAAAGGGTATAAGTATAACCCAACAGTGTACAGTGTTCTATCATTGTGTCGCCTTGCTGTTCTTTGCTGGCCTTCACTGACAATGCTAAGGTATTGTTTCAACTTGCCTCCTTCACTGATCATCACTTGTTGTGAATTCATATAGAGATACACACCAAAGAACTTCTTGTGATATTCCAGTGACTTCCTGCTTCTACAGACTTGGGCCAATTGGTAAAGCCTTGTGTTTCTTCAGGATTGAACTGACTCCTGAATGGTATTTGTGAGTGGATCAAGCTATCATTGATGATTTGTGATTATACTGTGATTAGATGCTGTCTATGTCTTCTTCTCAGACTTCAGAGGAGTTTCTAGGGATAGCGTCATGCTGAGATCATCCATCCAGGAAAAGAAGTCCCCGAGAGCCATACCACTTTTGCTTCCAACAGCTAATGCTGGTGGAGATGTTTTGATTGATGCTGCTTGGCTGAGAAACAAACCACCATTGCTCCGAATGCTGTTTACTGATCATTTCCATCTATATAGAACATTTTATAGTTGTAATTAAAATATAGGGGAAATGTGTAAGGTTGCTTTAGAATTTCATTTTAGAAGAACAATAGAGGAATCCTTAACTTAGAAAACACTTTCATTTCATTTCAGTCTATTTCACCATAGTAATTGGTTGTCCCTTTTCCAAGATACATATTTAAAGCTTTTAGATACTGTTTACCTTAAGATCATGTTGGTGATCATAATGCATACATATAATCATAGATATGGACATAGACATACACATATAACACACACACATACCCTTAGTTAAACATATATTTCAGTAGAGAATATATTACACATTGCAGGATGATGATTTTAAAAGGTATAGAACCATATTCTGACACTGGAAAGAGGATTACCTGCTCGATGATACAGAGATCTGATTAATGAGCAAATTGAATGGAATAGTCTATTATATACAAGCATCCTTACATGCCAGTCATGATTGCTTAAATGGGTTTCCCAGGGTAGACAATAAATTCACTTGATGCATGTTTACATTCCTTATGACCCAGGTTTCATCAGTTTAATAATGACTAAATTAGAATCTTATGGTTGTGACTCCAGCAAAGCATCAGATATGTGACTGCAATTTTTCGGTGTGATCCTGTACAATTAATAAAGGACTATTTACACAAGGCTTTAGATTTTTTCTTGTAACCATTTATATAAGAATTTGCATGTTGGAGTCTGTAACTGAGGATGAATGAAAGAGTATTCTTTGTGTGGCCTAAAAGACAATGATATGCACTTATTTTATGGGTAGTGGAAGTGCTTGTAGTTAAATAGCATAATGATATGTTGAAAATGAACACATTATCATGCATTTTCTTTTTCCTTCTTTCACACAGGGCTTCTGGGAGACTCTGAGAGGCAGAGTCTATAGTATAATGATGTAGGTGCCAAGTATTAGTTGCTCCACAGTAAGTGTAAGTCTGAGGTGACCTTGGAAAAGGTTGTGCCTTCAAGAATCTTCTCAGACTTATTAAAGACTTGCAGAGCTATTATGAATCCTCTCTAAACACATGGTCTCTGTCTTGTCCTAGATCCTAAACCCAATCTAATTGTCAACAGAAAGTATGCAAGCAAGCAATTTAATGGTGATGCATTGTGGTCACTTACTAGTTAGAACAACTGCCTTGGTAACTGCTTTAAATTATAGATTTCAAACACCACTTAGACTAACAAATATTTCTGGAACTCTGTATCATTCTCTAAGTGCACACATGCTTTTTAATTTCACTGAGACAGCGGTTTCATTTTGAGTTTCAGTCTCTAGTCCAGTCAGGTATCTTCAAATGGTTGAATTGGGGAAAGCAAAAACAACACTGCTAAATGACATAGAGCTGTATATACCTTGCTCAGTCTCATAAACAAACTGAAAGAAACTGAACATAGTGTATTATTCACATTGATAAAGTTTTCTCCTGCTCTATGGTGGATTATTTTCTAAGGATCAGAATTCAAAGTCCTGTAGTACCTGAGTCTGACTGTCAGGATCATCACACAACAATCCTCACCGACTGCCAAGATATAGCAGAAAAACTTAAAATTTCAATGAGAAATGTAGTAAAATAAAGTTATCATAAGAATTAAATATCAATATAATGTGTATTAAGAAAAACTTGCAAAGAATATCGTAAAGTACTGGATGCATTGTTTTAACAGAAAGAATATGTCATAGATATAGAAACTAAATCACCTATTTTCTTATTAGATGTTTGATACTAGAAACGTTACACTAATTGTACTTGTTACCATAAAATTTTCTTTCATATTTCCATAGTTGTGGGTTGTTTGGCATTTTATTATCTTTTGTGATAGTTATATCATGCTTCCAAACTTTTTGTTAGGAATTATTTTTTTCTGTATTCTTTTTCATGAAGACAGTGGTCTCATTGTTATTAGGAAAACATTCTAAGGTATTTTCTTTTCTGGACTAAAGGATTATGCACAAAGAATGACCAATGAAAGCATTATTGTCCATTTGTACATAATAGAAAATTTTCAACTGCTCAGACAATTTGGAATTCTTCCAGGAAGGAAATGAATCTTTGCTTTGCCAATTGTGATTTTTGTGTTAGCGGAAGTCAGACAGTATAGGAATTATTGTTGGTCTAGCTGGAATTACATTTCTAGCACTCTGAATGCTCATCTTTTTCAGGGACATCATGCTTGTACAAGTTTGGTTGGTAATAGTGTTTTTGTGACACAATAAATATAAGCTAAGGAGAGTTTATCACACTTTCTCTTTACAAAACAGAATGAATGATCTTCTATTGAAAAGATAACAAAGTAATTGAGAAAGAAAACTTTATTTTTTTCTTCCTTAACTCACAAAGAGAGACAAAAAAACACTGGGTAAAAATTGTCTAACCAAAGAAAATATTAAAACAAACTTATGGGCCTGTCATTATTTGAAGTCCTGTAAACTTTAACCAGTCAATGCATTTCTAAGATTAATTCTGTGCAAATTGTGCAGACTAAAATGATTAGTAAAGAAAATAGAGAAAATGCACAGCAGAATAACATACATACTTGTTTCTTCAATCACTTTCCCTTTACATGAAAATTGATTATTGTTTAGTACACAAAGCAGTTAGAATCTTCTTAAAATCACTTGAAGTGTCTTAAGAGAACAGACTGTGAAACAGAACTCACACTGAGTCCTGACACAAAGGTAAATGAAAGACAGGATGATGCTGGGAATCTACTATTGTAGAACAAAGTAGTATTGGAGTTTGACTGGGTATTGACAGGAGGAAGCTGATGGAGAACTTTGAGCACTTGAAATTGTATTCAAGGAAATGGAAATACTTTGAGGGCATAGCTGACAGTCATGTCTAGTGGGAATACATGAACCCACTGCCTATAAGGAGCAAATTGATTTTCTCAAAACACCAAATCAAAACACCAAATTCACTAAACAAAGAAAGAATATTGAAAGCAGTAAGGGAAGAAAGTCAAGTAACATATAAAGGCAGACTTACCAGAATTACACCAGACTTCTCACCAGAAACTATGAAAGCTAGAAGATCCTGGGCAGATGTCATACAGACCCTAAGAGAACATAAATGTCAGTCCAGGCTACTATATCAAGCAAAACTCTCAATTACCTTACACGGAGAAAACAAGACATTCCATGACAAAACCAAATTTACATGATATTTTTCCACAAACCCAGCTCAACAAAGGATAATGGGTAGAAAATACCAACACAATGCGGGAAACTATACCCTAGAAAAAGCAATAAAGTAATATTCTTTCAACAAACCCAATAGAAGATAGCTACACAAACAGAATTTCACCTTTAACAAAGAAGATAACAGTAAGCAAAAATCACTTTTCCTTAACATCTCTTAACACCAATAGTCTCAATTCCACATTAAAAAGACATAGACTAACAGACTGGATACGTAAACAGGACCTAACATTTTGCTGCATACAAGAAACCCACCTCAGTGACAAAGACAGTCATTACCTCAGAATCAAAGGTTGGAAAATAACTTTCTAAGCAAATGGTCCCAAGAAACAAGTTGGCGTGGCCATTCATATATCAGATAAAATCTACTTTCAAATAAAAGTTGTCAAAAAAAAGATAAGAAGGGACACTTCATACTGGTCAAAGGAAAAATCAACCAACATGAATTCTCAATTCTGAACATCTATTCTCAAATTCAAGGGCAGCCACATTCATAAAATAAACTTTATTAAAGCTCAAAGCACACATTGCACCCCACACAATAATAGTGGGAGACTTCAACGCCCTACTCTCAGCAATGGAGAAATCATGGAAACAGAAACTAAACAGAGACACAGTGAAACTAACTGAAGTTATTGAACAAATGGATCTAACAGATATTTATAGAACATTCCATTCTCAAACAAAGGAATATACCTTCTTCTCAGCACTTCATGGTACCTTCTCCAAAAATTGATAATATAAATGGTCACAAAACAGGCCTCAACAGATACAGGAATATTCAAATAATTCCATGCACCCTATTGGATCACCACAGTTTAAGGCTGGTCTTAAGTTCAAACAAAAACAATGGAAAACACACATACACATGGACATAGAACAATGCTGTATTCAATGATAGTTTGTTCAAGGAAGAAATAAAGAAAGAAATTAAAGACTTTTTAGAATTTAATGAAAATGAAGACACATCATACCAAAACTTAGAGGACACAATGAAATCAGTGCTAAGAGGAAAAGTCATAGCTCTAAGTACCTCCAAAAAGAAAATGGAGAGAGCTTACATTAGCAGCTTGACAACATACCTGAAAGCTGTAGAATAAAAAGAGGCAAATGCACCCAAGAGGAGTAGACATCAGGAAATAATCAAACTCAGGGCCGAAATCAACCAAATAGAAACCAAAAGAACTATACAAAGAACCAACAAAACCAGGAGCTGGTTCTTTAAGAAAATCAACAAGATAGATAAAACCTTAGCTAGACTAACCAGAGGGCACAGGGACAGTATCCAAATTAGCAAAATCAGAAATGAAAAGGAAGATATAGCTACAACAACTTTAAATAAAAGTTAAAAATATCAAGTGGTAGATTGTCTATATTGGTAATCCTAGTGAGGTCTGAAATTTTTCTGAAAAGTTTTCTCAAGAGGATGACATTTGTATGGAAATCTGAAGCTCAGGTCCAGGAAAGATGGTGTGGTGCAGAAGGAAGAGCCAAGGTTAAATGCATTTAAACAGGAATTTAAGTATAAACGCAGCATGGTCAGCTAAGCCTTTGGAAATGGACATTTGGCAGGAATTTGGAGAATGTTCTGGGTGAGGGCAAAAGTGGACACAGGATACCACCCAGGGAGTAAGTCCAGGTGAGAGACATAGCTTAGTTTATGTGACTAGTCATACATTCCGCAAACAATTATGGAGGTTCACCTTTCCAGGAACTGGCCAGGCAATTAGACAATGATAAAGTAATAGGGGAAAATGATGCTTCTTTTTAATCACAATTACATTAAAGGGACAAGAAACAACCAAATATCCAATGTTCTCCTGTTTGTAAAAATTTAGTAAAAAAAAAAAATAGGGGTCATGGGATGGCTAAGACAGGACTAACAATATCAAAACTGGAGCTATCCATTTACAAAGGTGACAATTAAATTTGACAGAGGAGAGTTCTCTACATGAGTAATGTGTGATTAATTATATATATGCAGGAATTGGGTAAAAGTTTACAGAAATGTGTACTATTAGGAATAGGAATGAATTATGTTGCAACTTTATTTTCAGGAGTATGCATGATAAGGATGATTCTTTTCCATAATATTCAGCTCTCTGAGCATATGGAACAATTGTAAACTCCTGGTCTAGTGTGCAGATGCCCAACTCTAAGTCAATACATATGGACTTGGAAATGTACAATTTCGGGTGGTGGTGGTGCACGCCTTTAATTCTAGCACTTGGGAGGCAGAGGCAGGCGGATTTCTGAGTTCGAGACCAGCCTGGTCTACAGAGCGGGTTTCAGGACAGCTGGGACTATGCAGAGAAACCCTGTCTCAAAAAAACAAAAAAACAAAAAAAAAACAAAAAAAAAGGGATATGTACAATTTCTGTTTACTAAAATAATTTATTAATTAGTACTATATACTAATCAAATCATATTCTGAATTTAAGAATGGTGTTCACAGTACTGATTGTGTTAACTATCTAGAGTAAATATAAAATAATCACTACATACCTAAGTTGACATTTGAGAAATTGAAAGAAAACACAGGCTTACCATGAGCGACAGATGCTGTTATGTTTGAAAATGTTGAAAGGGGAAAAGAGGGAGGGAAGGGGGCTTATGAGACTTTCGGGTAGGGAGGAAACGGGAAAGGGGAAATGATTTTGAATGTAAATAAAAATATAAAAAATAATATATATATATATATATATATATATAAAATAAAACACACACACACACACAAAAGAAAATGTACTCTTATAGATGTTTGTAGGAAGAGAAACGGTCAAGGATTTTTGAAGAAAAATGTGTTGCTAACTTATGAAGTACAAAATTTTGTAGTATTTATTGTTCTGTAGGTTTCACAACTAACTGTCTCATGTTAGTAAGATAAAGGATTAATCATTCCCTTGAATTTTTGTGATCTCAATTCTAAAGTTTTTTCCTTACTATTTGTACTTCTTGATGTTGTATTATCAATAGTTTAGATTTGCTACTACTTGCCTACGCAAACTCTTAAGGTATATTAGGCATGTTGTTCATTTGAGTAACAACATTAAGATATTTTATTTTATATTTTTATTTTAAGAATGAAGCTCATGACAAGATTTGCAGCCCCATGGTGGAAGCAACAGTGTCAACCTGCCAGAACCCCTGGAGCTTCCTGGGACTGGACCATCAACCAAAAAATACACATGGAGGGACCCAAGGCTCTGGCCGCATATGTGGCAGAGGATGGCCTTGTTGGACATCAATGGAAGGAGAGGCCCTTGGGTCTGAAGGTGTTTGTTGCCCCCATGTAGGAGAATGCCAGGGAGGGAAGACAAGAGAATGGGTGGGTGGATGGAGGAGCACCCTCATAGAGGCACCAGGAGATGGGATAGGGGGTTTCTGAAGGGGACACCTGGAAGGGGAAAACATTTGAAACGTAAATAAAGAAAATATCCAATTTAAAAAAAATGCAGCTCTTGAGGCAGGTCACACATGAAGATAGCACACTATATTTCAGAGGAATAAAATGAACAAAGGAATTATTCTCTCGATTGATGGGTAGCCAAGGATTATGCATTAGTATCAAAACCATACTGTTTGCCAATGATTAAATCATTTAAAGAACTGCCAAATGTGTAGTACTGGTGTTTACAGAGCCATGATATCATAGTGTAGTGGTTTTTTCTTTTTTTCATAAAACCTTTGTCGTAGTCAACACAGTTAACCATTTGATACATTTCCATGTGTCAGATGCTCACATTTAAATTGGCTGTAGCTCAAGAAGACTGGTGAAGGAAATTTATGTTTAACTAGGTTGTCTTACAATTTGTGTATTTGTATGCAATGTTAATTGAAGAGTGTGGGTTTTAACTGGAAGAAAATAATTTGTTGATGAAGTCTATTCTCAAAGAGTATAAAAAGAAAACAAGCCATTAACCAGACAAGAAACAAAACACAAGCAAAAACAGTCCCTGCAAAAGATAAAAATTACACCATATATGCAAAGGTAACATGGAAGTCCAAGTACCAGGGTAACAGGGACATCTTAGCCTTTTGATCTGGACTCTTTATAAACATTATTAATTCAGGAAAATGATGTTGAAGCTCATTCAATTTTAAGACATCCTTGACAAAATAATAATAAGTAATCATTGGAGATTTCTTTTAAAATTCTAGGCACAGTTAAGTTGGTAAATCTGCACAACATTTAACATCTGGCATTCCTGTTATTACCATTCTCTTCCATGATGTCAAGGGAAGATTTTATTTCTTTATGTTATAAATGAGCCAACCAAGTCATATACATCTTCAGGAATTTACTTGTAGTTGACTCTCTTGGAAAAAGATTTAAAATTATAGCAGTATTTGAGGTATCATTTGAGGTTGGCTTTACTATCATGATGTGGACTTTCCAGTCTCTTTTATAATCAGTTGAATGCCTGCCTCTAAGTTAATGTATATGATTTATAAGCAGAAGTGTTGTGTAGAATCTTTTCAAAGGTTGTTTAAGGGCTCATACAGGGACGAATTAAGTAACTATGCCCTTCATGTTTATCTTTGTTGTTGACTAAATGCAATGGTGACTAAGTTTCATTTGCCTATTTTAGAGCATAAAACAAGTTTGCTGACAAGGCTCATATGCTCAGAGAGAAGTGGAGATGACCAGTCTTGTTTTACAATGATTTCATGAATCCCCTATTTCAGCTTTAGAGTATAAAACTCCTGATTTCTAAATGAGAAACAATCTTCAATGTTAAATTCACTAATACTTATATTTTTGTTTTATATGTAGGCCACCTTAATATCTCACATTGTTTGCACAAGTGTGGATACTAGTACTGACTTTATAAAAATATTTTTCGGAATACCCTAGACACAATTCACATATCAATAGATTTCCAAGAAGATGGAAGGAGAGACCCCTGGTCCTGGAAAGACTGGATGTAGGGGAATGCCAGGACAGAGAAGCGAGAGGGGGTTGAATGGGGAAAAGAGGGAGGGAAGTGGGCTTATGGGACTTTTGGGGAGGGAGGAAACGGGAAAGGGGAAATGATTTTGAATGTAAATAAAAAAAACTTAGAAAATAAAATAAAATTTAAAAAAAATAAAAATATTATTATCAGTAGAGCTAGCTTTTCCTTTTATGTAAAGTTTTGTATCATTTCAAACAATTTTTAAATTTAAATGTATTTTTATCACATTCTTCCCATCCTCCAAGTCATTCCAGACCCCTTTCCACTCCCTACCCACAAAATGTTAAGTTCTTCATCAAAAATAAACAAAA